>CM050166.1:418801707-419041707 GCA_027410445.1 Discoglossus pictus | reverse complement strand
GACGAGAGAGAGAGAGCGTTGAACGTGAACCTCAGCGTGCATCAGGGGACTATGACTGTTATGTGTTTTCTGGCTCATTACTATCCCCTCTCATTATGTTACAGACTATAGAGTGGGTTGTGGTCTTGTTAGCAGATAGTGAAAAGACAGTGAACATACAATTAAGTCTTGGTGGACTAGGTGGAAGTGAGATAGAAGTTAATTACCACCTTTCAGTCCCTTTGTTTTCAAATTACAGACATTTATATATATATATATATATATATATATATATATATATATATATATATATATATATATATATATTGAGACAAAGCTGTTTCTCAGATGGTATAAAAAATAAAAACAATAATTTGTGTAAAGCAAAATAATGCAGCAGCCCTTAGGTAGTACTTAACTCCTTATAATTGGTAGCTGCAGCTTTCGGTACCCACTATGCTTTCAGATGAGGAGGAGGTGTTCGCATTTGTGTTACCAATTATACATGGTAACAGCAATGTCTATGCATATCACCCTACATAGGGCTTCTTCAGGAGATGCCCTATAGTGGGGGACACACAAGATTGCTTTTAACATCATTTAAGAAAAAACAACACCATTTAAAATATTATTTCTATATTTTAAAATACCTATCTCAGTCACAGTGAACCCAATACTCCCAATGAAAAGCCATCACAAGATTATTATTTATTTTGTCTGTACAGCACCGTCAGACTCTAGTGCTAGGGGTACATAACACATGGATAACATTTGGCAAACATTTTAATATAATAATAAGAGAAGGTGGCATAATTGTACATATACATTGGTGTAGGATGGGATGAGGACCCAGCTCCCAGGAGAGCTTACAATCTAATAGGTGATAGATAGAATGTAATAAACTTTATTATTAAAATATATGCCCCGGAGTATAAAATGCAATTGCTGGCTTCTAATAAAATATCCTCAGGGAGGCGGTCCATAATATAACATGTTATATTATCATTGGAGGTATGGACATATATTCTTGCTGTAGCAAAATGCTTGTAAGGTTTGTTGCCCTGTGATATCCTTATAGAACCACTGAAGAGTCTTATTTTTAGTTAGCACCTATGAAGAATTTTCCTTCATAAGGTGCAAAATGTTTTAAATAAAATAATCATGATTATGAACTATTGTATTCAAATTTACTTTAATGGCAGCAGACATTACTTAGGATTTATCTTCCTGGCTTACAGAGCATTTGATGTTCGCATGCAACGTCTTTCCAAAACTACCCTGCTCCTTTTTACCAAATCTAGCAGTCACCACCAGCAGGGGCGTAGGAACTTGGGTGACAAATCCACCCCAAGACTGAATAGGGGACACAAAAAAATAGCAAAATTAAACTTAGTTGTGCATCGCCAGCGCTATGGAGCAGTATGTCTTTCCCATGAAAGCTTTGACCCATCATTTATTTTATTTATATATATATATATATATATATATATATATATATATATATATATATATATATATAAAGTTGGTGGTGCATTGCACCGGGTGCACTGGCGGTAGATCTGCCCCTGCTTCCTGTTCTGGGAGTTGAATTATCCCTCCCAGATGTTTTTGTGGCTCCTACACCCATGACCACCAGTTTGACATTTAATGCACCTGGACCAATGTGCATTTTTTATGTGATACTTGGGTCATTCTCATGGCCTTAAATGAGTCTTGAGCTTTCAGAAAATAATGTATACAAATATATAATGTGTGGACGTATGGAGAAAATTTAAATGAGCCTTGGAGACAAGTATCCTAAATATTTTCTATTAATATATCTATGAGTAGACTTTCTTCCTGATTTCGAGGACTGCCCATTATTATTTGGTACATGTGGTGCGTTATTTTATGTTTTTAGATTCTTTATGTATGTTAATCCTGCATTATATAGGTTGGGAGGGGGTGCATATTTCATATTTCCAGTCTTACCATAAACACTATGTTGTTACAATAATTGAAATTAATTGAAAAAACAATACAATTTAATTATATTGGGTGTAGAATTATGTGTATATGATGGTTTGGGCCCTTTGTGTTAAACTAATGGTTTACAGGTACAAATTTATGCTGATTTGATAACATTATTTGGGCACTGAAATTAGTCTTATTGTTTTCTTAATATATTTTATATGTCTTGAACTAATTTGTCATTAAAATCTTTTTTTTAATCCTGTTTCCTGTGTAAAATGGCAGAGTTTATTAGAGGCTCCTCATTTGTTACATGGATTTTGAATAAAAAGGGCATTCTGGTTATTCCCGGTAACTATAGACACAGTATTGATCTAGAGAGTATTCCAACTACCAGTATCTGATATCATGAAAGATTTTTTTTTTCTTTTCCCTTATGAGACAATTGGCAATATTTCATTAGGTATTTTTTCTTAGTTTGCCTTCCTCCGGATTATTATTATTATTATTTTTTTATGTTTAGTCTTTTCTGACTCTGTGACTTCATGGACCATAACACACCAGGCTCATTTTTATGTCCATGGTCACTCTGATCCATTTGGTTTTCATGGCTGATAATGAACAGGGTTGCCAGTTCTTTCTCCAGTGGACCACAGCATACAGCTCCTGTATTCTAAGGTTGTCTCCTATCCAAGTACTAACCAGGCCCAACTCTGCTCAGCTTCAGGGGGGTGTGACCTCTTGGTTCCCTGACTGGAATCAAACCCAGGTTGCAGCAGTGAAAGCGCAGAATCCTAACCACCAGTGGACCACTAGGAAACATATTCATCTGGATTAATGTAGCAATGAACCTGCATATTACAAGGAGGAGATGTAAAAAGGTTGAAATTGATAGTGTAAAAGTTTTTTTTTAACCTCAATTACTATATAACTTCATATGTGCAGGTATGATTATACTACACAAATGTTAACAAAAGAAATATTTGATATGTTAACATCAATAGAGCAAAAATATATTATGTTTATTGTCACCTATACATTAAATACTACATAGAGGATGGATCCTCAGTCAATGACTTGATAACTATATGGGGATTATCATTATGGATTTGGTTATCTTATATGAAGGAGTTCACTTATAGAAGTTCAAGGTTTAGAAGTCAGCTGCAGTCTAGTTAGCTCTTGAGCTGGGTCTTAAACTTTTAACCCAATCAGCTCACAGAAGTCAGTGACAAAAAAAGCAATCTTGAAAAGGCAGCTTCTGCTCTCCACAAACATGGAGGAGTAAGTGACAACCTAGACAAGTTTCATCTACATAGTTACCGTTCATTAAGTCATCGTTTTAGGTGAAACTAGCCTAAAATTACAAATAGTCTTTTGATTATAGTGTATTTTTTTGACGCGCTGGACTTTTTATGGGCTACATTTACAGGGACGTGCAGCTCCCAAATCTTCCATCATGCATTTAAGAGGATTTTTTTGAACACTATAAAAGAAGTTTTTCTATGGAATAAAATAATTTGACAATTTTAGTTGTGACCCTGTAGCACAAGGATGGATTTGGAAGCATCTCAGAGGTAACTGTGTTGGACAGGGGCTGGTCACCTTTATAGAGACTAATATTTAATGTAGAACCCAATATTTAAAACTGACTGCAGTAGGGTTCCCGGATGGTCCAGTGGTTAGGATTTGGTGCTTTCACAGCTGGGTTCGATTCCAGTCAGGGAACCAAGAGATAACACCACCTTGAAGCTGATCAGGGTTTTGCCTGGTCAGTACTTGGATGGGAGACCACCTAGGAGAAGGAATTGGGAACCCACTCCAGTATCTCTGCCTTGAAGTGGATCAGCATGGTGTATTATGGTCCATGAGGTCACGGAGAGTTGAACACGACTGAACAATGCAAATGCACACACAGCAGCACAAGACAGCACTGCATTTAGTAACTATTCATAAACATATATTTTGCACATACAACTGAAATCATTTGAACTGTATCTGATTAATTGAATATACAATATTTCAATAAATAAAATTGTATATATTTTCATTAGTTTATGGAGCAGTTCTCTATATGTAAATTAGATGGGTGTTTGCCTCAAATAAAATGCTAACTACGCTTGAATGTTACAAGCTTTAATCTGATGTCATTGCTTCTTGTATGACAAAAACACTACAAGGGTAATATATGGTTAGTCTGCAAGTGATGATGTGGGGCTGCCATTTTTATACTGCGTAATTAATCTCTTATTTATGGACCTTGTGCTCATGTTTATTTAGTTGCTGAATTCAATGTATCTTTTAAAACTTACATTTGAACTGTATTGGAAGTCTGCTTTCTCTCCTAGAGAGAGTGATCTCCTGATAGGAGTCTTTACCTGCCTCCTTCCCTACAGTGATCATTATAGTCAATCCAAGACTGGTAAATTAGTATGTTTTTTGACAGCCTACTAGTAGGATGGGCAGTCAAACCGTTCTGCTAGAACGTGCAACATTAATGTTCAGTTGTAAGTTTTTAAGTGCTTTATTGAAATGTTTTACATCGAATACTGATTTTATTGCTTGTCAGTTCCTAAATACACACGTGTAACCCTACAGTATGAGCACTAGTGGCTATTTATTATGAGCATGTTTTCAGTAAGCACCATAGAGGTGAGAAGTGCTGTTTACCAAATAGTGCAGTCACCCCTCCGCTTCTCCACTGAAATATAACTTACGTTTACTTTGGTATTCTCTCTGTATTAAACAATATCTGCTTATTTTATATTTACTGCCACAAAATTATCACAATGTGTATAATGGGTTGGAATAAGTCTTAATTGAATTTTTTTTACTGGTTTTAGTGCAATATAAATAAAATATTTCTGCAACCACATGATTATTTTATTTATCATCTAACAGTTTGAAAATACTACAAATGTATTTATTTTTCTTTGCAATGAAAAATTTTAAAAGTATATCCCAGCTCACTAATGCTGAGCCATCACTAGTTTTTTTTCCTCTTTAAACTGGAAATATAAGCAGTCTTACAAAAACCTTAAAATTGACTTGAATGGGGGTTGGGCTGCAACCTTATTGGTTGTAGTAATGGAGCAGCATCTGGCCAGTCTGATATCTTAGTGAAAAATGCATGTGTTTAAATCAATGTAAAGATCTCCAAAAAGCATGTTGAAAGTTAAAAACTTAATTCAGAATAATTTGGACCACATCAGCCAGGTACAGTGTTATTTTCGTATTTAAATGACATTTCATGTGGCTGAACATTCAGAATTAAAAGGAGTGTTTGCCCCAAAGCTAGAACATACCACATGCTCAGGAGCAGCCAGACAAACATCAAACTAGAGGTCCTACTTAGTTTTCAGTGCATGAGGGGCTGAGTACAAATGGTAACACGTCAATACCACCAGCTCTCACATTCATATGTTACTAAGAATACTACAGCTAGCTTGTCAAAGTTTGCCATTGCTTTCCTCCCCTGAAACAAAAACATCTTCATTTTATGGCTGAAGTCACCAACTGAAGACATCTTGAAGGAAAAGAAAATCGGTCACTGCCTTCACTTCTTCCCCATCTGTTTGCCATGATCTTCATCTTTTTAACGTTGAGCAGCAGGCCAACTTTTGCACTCTCTTCTTTTACCCTCATCAAGTCCATCAGTTCCTCCTCACTTTCAGCCATCAGAGTAGTATCATCCAAGGTTTTTATTTCTTCTAGCAATATTGATTCCTGCTTTGGATGCATACAGTCCAGCCTTACGCATGACATTCTACTTTTAATTTCATGGATGCATTTACCAACTGAAGAGATCTTGGATCCCTGGAAAATAAAATCTGTCACTGCCTCCACTTCTTCCTCAGCTATGTGCCAGAAACTGAGATTGCAGTTTGCCTGATACTCATCTTTAGCATTGGGACACGACCATTGTTCTTTGTTGGATCAAGTGTACTTCATAATGTGTCAATTAATTAAAAAAGGATATCCTGCAGACCATGGCTTGCCTTAAAACAAACACATAATATAGTGTGACATGTCTGCACCTCCATTCTTTTCCCCCTAAAATACACTTCTTTCATTTACCACATAATTTATACAGCAATATTGTAAAACTTTCAGAATTTAGAAATAACGAGCATCACTTAATCAAATATTTTATTCTATACAACCATAAAATACAAGTCATTAAACTAAATGGTGTGTTCCCCGGTATTTCACTGCATTAGAATTGCAATGGTGGAAATATACAACTTTAATAGGGTTTAGGGGAAACTAAATAAAACACAAAAAATAGCAGTTACCAAATTAGCTAAAGGAATGAATAAACAAAAATGTGCTTATATTGTGACATTAAAATACATACATAACATTATTAACATAACTTGTAGATTTGATATAGTTTTATTCGTGTAATTATACAGTTATATAGATATAGTATGTAATTAGTGCTCACAGTCTAATTTGCAAACATTTGATTATCTTAACGTTCAGGATTTGTTCATTCAATTTTATTCATGTGAAAACAATTTCAGTGAAATTGCTAAAAATATTTTTAAAAAAATTCTATTATTCATTATGGTGCCATATATGGGCCTAGGGTAAAGGATCATGGGAAGTCCAATATTTACAAAGTCCTCTTTAAATACTAGACATGGCAAAATGGGTTTAGAAAGTTAAAGGAAACATCTGTATTTATTATTGGCATTTAAGTTGTAGTTTGGGCAGCCATTGTTGTTTTTATCTGCCTGGTTTGTCACTCACATGCAATATGGATTCAACCCATTTTACGACTTGCACTTAGGAATGCACATTTACAGAACCATTATCCGAATAAAAGTCAGGGCAGCCATTATATATACCGTAATTAAACATAATGGTTAATAAATTAAACTGTATTTATTTTACAGTCTAAAATAATTTTGACCATTATCATGTCAGGTTTATCAAATCACCATGATGTTAAGAGGGGACTTGATTGGCCCAATAATAAAGGTAAAATTATTTTTGTGGCAAGAAAGGGTCTAATTTTTAGTTTCATATAAATGTTTTAACATTCTCAGTGTAATTATAATCTAAAATTGATACTTGAGGGTTTCTTAAATAAGTAGAATTTAAGTTTTCTGCTTGTTCTACCAGTGTCTCAAGCTGCTCAGGCACATAGCAAGTCACTGCCTACTTGTTAGCAGTATGAGACACTGGTAGTGTGAAGCTCCTCCCTTGTAGGTGTGGTTTTAGGTCACAGCTGTGAAAGATGTTATCTCATAAGAGAGAACAGGAAAACAGTGGGAGGCTCCAGAGGCTTAGAATTTGTTGCTCTGGAGGCTTCTTACAAGTGAAGTGTACATTTTATATAATAATTACAGAGTGTGGTAAAATCAATTCAACAAGTTAAAACATTCATATACAAAATTACCAAAAAATGTGTCCCTTTAATATGATTATAGGATTTGGGAAGGTCACGCTCACTAGTGACAATGGTCCAAGACACTGATGCCTGGTGAGAATCATTCTAAATTTGAATCTTAGGAACCGGGTGAGAAGTTCTGAGTTTACAAGGCAGAATTTTGACTATAGAAATTACAATAAATCTATTATTCACACGGATGTGAACATCAACAAACCAGATAAACCATCCAGTCTTATACTATAAACCCACCAATACATTGATTTAAATTGTTTAGGCAAATAGTCTTCAAAGGAAAGCTTGTTGCTTACACATCCTGAAGATTAGTGCATGTTCGAACAACCCTATTAGCAAAAACATGAATTAATTTGATATGTAGAACATTACAATTGCTTGATACTCATTGTTTATCCTTAAATTGCCAGAAATGCTTTCATAATGACAAATCTCTGAATGTTTTTGTTACAAAATATAGAAGAGAGCAAATCATTTAGTTCGTGACAAGGGCGATTTTATTCAATATGATGCACAGCATCACAGGGGTTAACCAGGTAGGTATTTCCTATTTTTTTCTTTAAAAAAAATGTCTGTTCACAAGAAGGTTTAGCTCCTGTGATTTTAAATTAACATCACAATGCTAGTACTCGTCACTATTAAAGGACCACTGTGGTTATTACTTTAAAATATCATTTAATGCAAACTATACTTGAAATGCAGAATGTAAAAAAAGAAAAATACATTACTTTTAAATGCAATTATGCTGCTGCTGAAGCAGTATTGTGTAAAGAGAATGGAAACCAGCAGTAAAGAATAATTGCATATAAATGTGAACATGTTAAAGGCTGTTTTTAACTTTTTTTACTTTCTAAAAATATTTTTCATTATCAAGTTTAGTTATTCAAAAAACAGAGAAAAAAAGATGTGACCGCAGTGATCATTTAAAGAGTGTTGGTTGTATTGTGTGATAGTGGGGTTTATGCTTCTTAGCGTTCGACACGAGTTATTAATTCACTAAATGTAATAAAATAATGGAATGTATGCAAATACACAGGGTGCCGCAGGCTGGATGTCACTGAAAAACACACAGACTACCCATGGCCAAAATAGTCTACCACTAGAAGGATAGATTTAATAAGAAGTCGAGGAAGGAGCAGATGGTGTTGGGTTACCAAATGGAAAACGAACAAAACCAATGGACTTCCAATGTCATTCCATGTTAGGCCATGGGGACTTGTTCATTTATTACAGATATATTAGCTAAACAAAGTGAACGTCCATATACCAAGTCTCTGGATTAAAAGTTCAGTAGGCTTCTATACAGTACTACTCTGTAGGCAGAACAGTAAAATCTGGTTAAAGGATGGGGTCATCCATCAGTTCTTTCACGTCGATTTCTGGCGGTAATGGAGGGTGAGATCGCCCCCACTCTTCCATATGAAGTGCTTTACAGTTCGAAGGTCCATATTAGGATCTAAAATCTGCAGAAAACGTAAATTGTCAGCACTTTAGTGTGAAATATTTTGTATACAATGATAATAAATGTATAATAATGTTCCAGTTTACGGATTCGATAACATACATAACACATTTTCTATGTCATCTCTTTTTATTTCAAGCTTTCTTTCACTGGAAATCTCCATTATTTTCCTTTAATCACTATCTGCACTCCCATACCTTCTCTCTTCTCCTTCCATTCCCCCCTCCCCATTCATTATGCTCACGTCTCCAATTTCCTCACACCATATTCTATTTAAAATATTACCTCTCAAAGTATACTTGTTGCCCTTCTCCCCCCCCTTTTTTTTTTACCCCCCACGCCCTTTTTCTATTCCTCCAGTCCCCCTTTTTCCATTCCCTCCCACTTCACTCTTTCCATCCTTCATACTGCCGCCTCAATGCTTCTATCCCATCTCCACCTTGTTCCCCTTTCCTTCTCACATTTCCTTCCCATCACTCTTTCTTACAGACCAACCCTGGAATTTTCCCTCTAGGATGCCCTAAGTATGTTTTCAGAGTGGTTTATTTTGCATCACTAAATTCCTTGATTCTCAAATAAGATATGAGAACAAGCTAAACTACAACTATTGTAACCGCTACGGTTCAACTATGTACTGTGATATTTGCTTCATCACAATCCTTCACTTCTCAATTACCTGGTCCTGACACAGCAGCTCAATCTTCTCCTCCGCCAGCACTGCAATGTCTTCCTCTTTTTCTTGTTCTCCTGGTTTTTCGTTATTTGAAGAACTTGTCGTCTGAGACTCTGTATCCACATTTATTATTTTTTCATAAACATGTTCCATCACTTTCCTGACTTGTAACATGTCACTAGCGGACAATCTGTCTCTGGATAGGAAAAAATATAATAATATGGCTTAAAATATGGTAGTGGAATGTACCAAAAAACAATCTGCATGTCAAACATATTGTTCATTTACAAATGCATTCTCTATTCCTTTCTTAAAACCCTTAATTCAGCAATAATTAAGAAACATATACCCATGATTGCCACCATCAATAGAGCACATGGGATCTATGTGGCCCAGCTATATAGGGTCCCTTCTCAGATGCATTGTTAAGTGGTTGTGCATAGTGATTCTCTATCCACATTCAATTCCTGGTTAGTGTACAGTACTAGAATATGTAGATTCCTTCTAAATAATTAATAAATACAATCCCCCTCTTCCAGTACTCCACATTCATTATTATTGTACTTGTGGACTCACTTTATTTGCAAAAAAAACAGACCTATACAAAAAATGCAACTTTGAATTACCCTGCTCGGTACCCAACCCCATCGATATTGACCAAGAAAGATCAAAAGACATAACATGGAAGACTCTAGACATGAGCATAAAAATTACTCTAAATCACCCACATTATAACTAGAATGTGTAGTCAGGATAACCACCAGAAAGTGCCTATTTGACAGTTGCAGTACCCCATTTCTGTCATTGGCCACATCAACACCCTATTTGTGAAGTCATGTTTTCCATCATCATCTCTACCAGAGGTAGGAGAAGCAATGGTAGTTAGACTGTTTGTAGGAGAGTAAGATGGGGGTGTATGGCTAGGCAACAGAAGATCACTTTGGAGTAGGTGCATAAACTTATATTAGCTCTGCATATAGATGCTTACATTTCACACTTGGCACAAGAGACAATAAAATACATTACCACTGGAAAACAAAAATGTAAAAATGCACACAGAATATCTTAAAATTGCCCAATAAAAAAGAACAAAGCAAGTATGTCAGAGTTCTGTTTTACAACAATATGTAAGTCACTATTTTAAATGAGATTTAATAGGACTGAAATACTTACTTTTTCAGGGTTTTTGCACCAGATGAAGAATGAGGTTGGAGGTAGAAAGGAATTTTATTGAATTTGGGCATGTTTTTCTAAAGAAGAGGAGAGGGGAAACAAAACTGTATTAGCCTCTAAACCACATTATAGTCTTATCACAATTGTTAATTTCATAACATTTCCAAAAATAGATAAAAAAATGTCTCTTACATCTACAGTGATGTCAATAACCCACTGTGGCACCGTCTCATTGAGGAGCATAGATTCAGTTTCACCACCAGAATCTCTACATAATAGCCTAGGAAGAAAAAAAGGAAAGTTATAACTTTCAAACTAGATTTTAAGTTTCAGTCACATTTTTCTTGATCTACTATATATATATATATATATATATATATATATATATATATATATATATATATATATATATATATATATATATATATATAGCCTCAAGACTTTGAACTGAGCAACGGTACTTGCTTTCTTAAGTGGAACCAACACCTCAACACTGCTTGAGATTATCTTGGAAGTCAAAAGTATCAACTACCCAAACACAGAAACAATACAAAAAAAATCACAACTAAATCATGCTGGAGGAGATGATCAACTATACCAAATATTTCTTAGAAGGAAACACAAATAAATTGGGCCCCACATAATATCAGTATCTAATAAAACAAGTAGTTTTAAGAGGTCAGCCTCTTTTTAGGTTATAGGCATTATCAACCATTATCATTTCTAGATGTCACACCTTCTACTCCCACACTCTTTGTAAGAATGTTTTACTCCATTGGTTTCCTTCTCCATTTTTACTCAGTACCTGAACAAAGTTCGACCGCCGGCTTCACCAAAGATAACTGGGGTATGTGGGGGCACCTGGAAGTATCCATTTCCTTTCTGTATCCTGTTTTCTTGTTCTCCGTTTGCCACTACAACAGAAAAAAAAGGGTTTTCCAAATTTAATAATTATTCCCAATTAGAAACTAGCTTTAGCACTTCTTTCCTGCTTAATGTGCGTTGGTTTCATTGTACAGTGGTCCTTTAGGTATTTATTATTAACAAAATACATGTAATATTGAAAATGGCTTTTTTAAATAATTGAACATGCATGTTCAAAGCTCAGATTCCGCTGCTGCTAGTATCCTACTATAAAGATCAAGAGAGATGGCTTTGTTGAGCACGTACTGCTAAATTTTCAGGTGCAAAGTTATACCAACACAATGGTCTCCATAGCTGGATACTTACTGGGTTAAATCAGTTTCCTTTGGCAATACACTTTGCGATAATTAAGTATTCTTTGGAAATTGTTCTTAGATCTTTAGACCTCTCTCAGTCAAAACCACTCCACCCACACAGATTACCTTATAAGGGTGGAGAAAATAACCTGAACTGAAGGCTGAAACTAACTTTTGAAAATGAACGTAATATTCAATTGCTATTAGAAATGATTAAATATTCAGTTTATGAATGCCTAATACATAATTAATATAACTGAACAGGAGAAACAGCAAACCCAGACGCGTTTCGGCCTTTATGGGCCTCGTCAGTGAGTCCTGGGGTTTGCTGTTTCTCCTGTTCAGGGTAGAATTGCCTGGTATTTCGGGGCTGGGCCACTCTTGAGTGGGACCAGACTGCTATACTACAGGATATTTCTCCCTTTATAGGGCACAAGTGGCTAAAAGAGGTTGATCTCAGAGTGTCTTATCATGGCCATATAACTAACCTATAAAGGTTGGTTCATGCTCTGATGAGCACCTCTGACTTCATTTTTTTTATTTTTTTGTTTTTCTTATACAATTTGCATTAAAACCATGGGACCTAAAACAATGTCTAGTTCAGAAATCCATAAGGCTCCCTGCCACTGTATTTCCTGTAACATACTGGGACAGAGGAGAAAAAAACTACACAACGTGTCCTTAATATGATTTTTCTACACCAAAGATTATTTAAAATGTTTGTAATGTTTAAAACATGTTTGTTTTTTTAATCAATACTAGCCCTTTTTTCACTACAGTGGCCTTTTATGCTACTGAAGGCCTGAAAAGCAGAAAGGACGATTACAAGTTAGGAAAATGCTTTATACACTACAAAAAGCAAAGGGAAGAAAACACAAATAACAGTGTTTGTGTGTAAACCAGAATGAAGGATACATTTCACATTATTCTTAGGTAAATAAATGACTGTAGGGCTATGCTGGAGAATCATGGTCTGCACAGGGAATATCAAACAATATAATAATGAAAAAATGAGAAAGCGCTCCCCACCATGGTTGACTTCGTTTTCCTCTTCTTCCATTGGGTTGATATGAGTCCTTGGCCAAAATTCTAGTAATGCTTGTAACAAAAGACCTCCAAGGTTCACTGTGGGGGAAAAAACAGTATATTGTTATTATGTGCACATTTTAGAACCACATGAACATTTTATAAACATTTCCACTGAATGTTTGGAGCGCAGGAAAAAAAATAGCACACGGATGTTGGTCTTGCTTCATCTTTGAAATTCCCATAAAAATACCAACAAAGGTGAAAGATTTCAACTATTAATAAACGCATTTTTTAGCAAATGAACATGCCCAAAGCTTTCATTTCCCAGCGTATTGCTCATAAATAAGATAAAGAGGTTTGAAATGTTCTTTCTGCCTTTAAAACCACATTTTAAACCTGAAATCTAAAATGCCCCCTTTCGACTCCAGAACATAGGCGACTTTTAAAAGATCTTAAAGGACTACTACAGATTATCACAAACTTCAAGTTTGTGAAGTATTCAATGAAAATCGGCAGTAATTTAATCATGGTTCATATGAAGGTTTTTTTTTTCCCAATCTATAAAGGTTAAGAACCTTAAGGAGTTTATACGACAATTGCATATAATTTGGCTGACTGCAATAAAACAAAAGTTCATCCATATTTTAAATAGGTCTATATATGACCTCATAACACAGCCAATAACTTTTTATTTAACTTTCCTTATAACAACTTTGTTTTGTTTGTTATCAAGACAGCAACAAATGCCATTACATATAAAGTGAGTGTAAGGGCTGGGACAAGGAAGCAAAAGAATGAGCATTTGGTAAAGTGGAAGTGATGATTGATGGGTGGGGGTAAGCCTTTTACAATAGTTGTAAGTTTGAGAATTTTCAATCTTGTAAGGTGCTTTGGGAATAAGCACTATCTTTTGCAATGTTTTAATATTGTTTTTGCCTTGTTAAGACCTGTTCTTAAGCTGTATAGTGCACCGGAATATGTTTACACTTTACTTATTTTTCTGTAACTATTTATTATTGTCTATTGGTAAAGTGTGTAAAGAAAGGTCAAACTTTGTAGCTTTTCTGGAGGTGAATCTGGCTAGATTTAGGGAGTGATTGGGACAGTGAACGTGGGATATTCTCTTGATTATGGTATTATCGACAATGAAATGAATCTCTGGTGTGGTGGGTAGAGTTGATGAAAGTGTCTGGGGAATCATTAACAGTTGAGTATTAGAGATGTTAATTTTAGATGATAAGAAACTATTCATGAATAATAGGAATGGGCGGATATTTCACCTTGAGAAGAGATGTACTAGTTATCTCAAGGTGGTCCAGATGATACATGGCTTTACAGAGTCAAATTCATTTTTGCTTTGCCAGAATTATTATTATTATTGTTAATTATATTATTTGCTTTGCAAGATTATTTTAGAAAATAAGATAAAAATTAAATACATGGCATAAAGGTGCAAAGTCACAAATAAAAGTAGGACATATATTGAATACATGAGTATGACACCAGTTACAGATTCTGTCCCAATTGCGATGGAAGAGATGCAGTTAATATGGTCATGCTATTATCTAGTTTAAAAATATATTAGAACCTGCACATGTTTTAGAGCAGCTTCTTAGAAAGAGAGAGCAACATATGTAATAGTTCATTTCACAGCAAACACCCATCATTTCAAACCTCACATTTTGGATCAGATCCATCTGGACTGCTGAAGCCAGCATCCTTTGCAGATACCCATGCTGCAAAGCAGTCACTCTCATCTAAAGTTATGGTCAGCATCTGTCAAAAAAAATAAATAAATAAAGGAATACAGACTAATCAATGTGAGCTTTCTAGCAATACAGCATATTTATACATACACTTTGTTGTTTAATTTTAAAAGCACAGCAAAAGTCCAGAAGATGGTATACATTAAAATGTTACCTATAAATAATTATATTTGTGACACTAAATTAGTATTTGATAACTCATTTTGGGTGGTATTTTTCATTTATCACAGAGGCCTAGGAAATAGAACATATTGTAATGTTTTGTGATGCTTATTAAATCTCCCTCCTTTAGTGTTGGAAGTAGAGAGACTGGTAATTTCCTGAAGAGTAAATTTCAGCCTAAATATAGATATAGATTGATTCCTACCATACTTAGGATATGTATCTGCCTCCTTAACATTTAAGCACATACAAAAGGAATGAACTATTTGCAGTAACCTTATTAGTGAAGGTAGGGCATCGATGCACACATTTTATGTTCTCTGCCGCAATTTGTTCATGCCTAAATAATAATTCTTTGTTTGCATACAAAAATAAATAAATAAAACAAGTTTACTTACACCAGTTTTCAAGTCAACGGAAAACCAATTTGGAACATAAACCATCTTGAATCTTTTCTTAATTTCTTCTTCAAAATCTACTTTACCCAGATCCTCAACTTTGCAAGCCTGCAATCAAATACATCTGAAATTACCTTTTCAGCGAGTTAAGAGACTTATACTGCATGAGAAATAATTGTAGCATGTTGGATGTATATATTTGATAAAATTGTGCATTCACCGCAAACGGTTTACATAATTTTACTGTTTTTGTTTTTTACAATGTCCTCTTACTCTGTGTCCCACATGTCCATTATCGCTCAGCATTTTTCTTCATTTACTTTCTCCATTAACATATAGACAAAATTTGAAACATCTTAACAATATTAGTTTTGGCTTTAAAGAGTTGCAAAACTTGTCACTGTAAATGATATATTAGTTTGATATATACTCTTATTTTTCATCTCTAAACTAGTTACATTAGTTTTTATTTCTGTGGTGGCTTTGGGGCAGCATTTAAAGATCTAAAAATGACGACTATCAAAAACTTCAACTTTGTTTCTTTAGGATTAATGATGAATCAGTAAAATCTAAAGATAGTTCTTTGGAATGCACATAAAGCTGTTATTAGAGGGAATCTTATAAAAACTTCAGGCTCGTCAGAAGAGAGAAAGGGGGAGTTCATTGAGGGAACTATACATCCAATTATATAGACTAGAGAGACGCAACAAATCTAGAGGAATTCGGAAGCTATAAGACAACTTAAAACGGTTCAAACTAAAAGAAGAATTCCACAGGATATGGCAGATAAGTAATTATGGGCCTTCCAACAGAAATTATACCATAAACCAGGAAGATTATTGGCAAATTAAATAAGAAGTCTCCCATGAAAAGGATAGAATATATATGCGACGAACAAGGCAAAAAAGGTCTTTAACCTTGAGGGGATAGGTGAAATGTTTTTTAGATATTACAAAAACTTATATGATCACAGGGTGAAAAGTTTAGGAAACCTTCTACCCAAGATATTGAGGAATTCTTAAACCAAATTAAAAATCGCCAAAGCTATTAACTCAAGATATTTCTAAAAAATAAATCATAGATGCAATTAATAAATTAAAAGCGCATAAGGCAGAGGGGCCTGGTGGTTTTGTGAATGAATATTTAAAGACCTTTTATTCTGCCTTTATAAAACAGATGAAGAAGCATTTAATGAAATCATGAGAGAGGGTAGAGCTCAAAGTTCCCTAAACAAAATAAAGGTCTATCAAATTGTACAAATTTTCAGCCCATATTGCTGTTGAATACAGATACTAAAATCTATGCCAAAATGTTGGCCACACGGCTAAATGGAGTCATAGATGATCTGATTGAGAGAGACCAATCAGGATTTATCGCAGGAAGGCTAAGGGCAACATAATACTAGAAGACTGATAAATCTAATCAACTTTGCCAATACTAAACAAATTCCTTATATCTCTCTCTCGTTGGATGCGGAAAAGGCCTTCGCCAGAGTCGGATGTGATTTTCTAGAACTTACATTGCTAAAATTTGGCTTGGGGGACTTTGCCTCCAAGGCCATTAAAGCACTGTATGTGAACCCATCCGCCTCGGTCGTGGGCATTGGCTTTAAATCTTTCAAGTTTGAGATAAAAAAATGGAACCAGGCAAGGCTGTCCGTCATCCCTTTTGATTTTTGCTTTATTGATAGAGCCAGTGGCGATTTCTAGAAGAGCCTCAAGCGCAATAAAAAGGTATTGAGTTTTGGGGAAAAGAATATAAAATATTACTTTTTGAAGACGATATTGTTCTCACTTTAACCAATCTGATTTTTTCAATTGAAAGTATGCATCAAATAATAGGTAATTATAGCTTTGTTTCGTATTCTAAATTAAATGTCACTAAAAACGGAATTTATGACAATTAATCTCCCATATCAACAGCTAGAGTACTTAAAGGGTTTATATTATTACAATTGGCAGAATATCATCATTACCCACTTAGGTATTACTTTTGGTAAAAATTTAGAACATATTATTAGAGACAATTTAAAGAAACTGTATGTTGAAATAAACTATTTTTATTTTATTGGGGGAAAATCAATCTATCATGGCTTGGCAAAAATTGCGGCCGTCAAAATGTCTATTTTGCCCAAATGTAATTACATAATACGTAATATTCTGATTCCCTTTCCAAAATACTGGATCAAACCGTTTCAGGACATACGATTGATACATTTATTTAAAACAACCAAAAAGTAAGAATTAAGTCCTCCATTACCCTTAGAAGAATTAACAGGGGACGAATAGCCCATCCTAATTTTATGACTTACCATTATGCCACGATGTTACAGCACATAAAATTGTAATGGTTGGCCCCAAATAGAAGATCATCATATCTTTATATTTGATTATTTTGTATATATTGTCATCTAGTAATTTAGCGCTCTTTGGGCTTTGCTATCATGAATGAGTATTATGTAAATCTTCCTATGTGGTATGATATAACCATAATACATCATTAGAACTTAACTTGTATGAACACTATGGTTTAAACTACATTGCAATAATAGATCATGGAAGATAAGTACCCACTGGCCAAAATTGTACGTATTTTGTACTTTTTTTGTCTAGGTGAAAATAATAATAATCATAAATAAATTTAAAAAAAATTCAGCTTTGTGAAGTATAGCACCAAGCTTAAAATTTTAAACTTTACAGTAAGGAAACGTAAACCCATAAAATAAATTGCACATCAAAGAATAAATTGTAAACAGAGTGTAACAAGAATTACATTATCATCTTACCTTTAAGACATCCCAATATGCCACATTATTATTTGTATCTTTGGTTAGTATGTGTCGCTTGTCATTTAGTATGTTGCACTGAATAATGCTAGCACCTCCTAAAAGGCAAGAGGAAGAAAAGAAAAACAAAAATTAATCAATAGTGACCAACCGCAGTGACATTAAAAATGGTAATAATGAAGATGTTTTTTCTAGAATGTACAGTGTTGTGATAAAAGGATGACTGTAGTTTGTATATATACTAGGCTTTGTCCTTCATCAAGATATTGGTTTAACACACTTATAACACTTCCATTTCCATTAAAGTCAATGAAGATTGGGATACCATGATGGTGAAAATATGATGAATAAGCTTACTTGTACTTAACAAACATGCAAAGTTTTTCCAAAACTAACAACATTAACAGCTATGGAAGACCAGGCACATTTTTTATAGATAAAATCATTATGTACTTCAAATTGTGTCATGAGGGATTCCATTTTAGACTGTCAAATCCCCAAATAAACAGTATTGAAAACTTACCCTAGAGTTTGCATAAATTCTTTAGTTTGCCGGCAGTTTGTTTTGAGAAGGAATGCCCCCTAAAAATCCAAGCTAAATTAGCATAAAATTCATACTTCATTGAAGCCATCAGAGGCAGGTATAAGATTAGAACAGTATGGAAAATCAGTCCCTGCAGCAAAGCATCATGGGATTTGAAGTCTGTTGTTCTCGCTCTCACCTCTCGAATGATGCAACTGCTCTAGATTTCAGCACTGTGCCGATACTTGCAGGAAGGTTAGTATAGAATTAAAAAAATCGTACCCAACTGCAGTGTTTCTATTGGTAGGTACCAGGTGCCTATGAAACCAATTGTTTTAAATAAAATAAATCTGTGTGTGTATAAAATGAATTATTGCAATGTAGGTTTCTGATGTAAGCAGCAGGTGTTAGATTAGAAACAGTTAAACAGTGAAACATAGACATGATGGAGTTCTTCAAAAGAGAATACTATAAATATGACATACCTTTAATAACTTGGTCAGGCTGTGAGCACAGAGGACTCAGTGGAGTACTACAGTCATTTTCATAATCACCGGATGCTCTGAAGTTCAGAATACCCTTGATAGGCTAAAAGAAAAGCTATGTCAGGATTAACGTTTAATAGAACAGCTTAAAAAAAATTTTGCAAGGCATTTGCTTACAGCATATTTAATATTAATTAAACTCTCATGATCAGGTCTAATCTGATAAGGAGTTCAGAAATAAATGTGCAGACACAATAGGCACTGCTAAAAATTATATATGAAAAGTATTTTATTAAGTTATTGAAATATTGTAAATTTACCTTACAGTCTGGTTATGTCACAGTTGGTGATTATCACATTTAAGCTATAAAACATTGTACATTTCTAACTTGAGGTTAAAACCTAAAAAAGACAGAACCAACTTACTGAATAATGCAAGTACATAAAATCATTCATTAGAACACCTTTCTTACCCATTTATTTACAGAGGATTTTGTTGTTGAAACCCAGAGTGCCAAGGGTGGATCAACAGACCTATCAAGTTCCATCTGGGAAGACAGAAAGAACAAGTCGTATAAATGAAACAAAAATTATACATTTAAAAGAAAATTATTTATACATACATTAAAGGTTTTATTATTTATATTTACATTACAGGTTTTTGTTTTTTAATATAATTTATTTTCTATGTAATGTAGGAAATGTAATACTACAACAACAACAAATTAGAAACAGGTAGAAAAATAGCCTGATGCAAATCTTACCATTAAACTGAGTAAAAATACAAACAAGAACTTGAGTAGAGACTGTTAATTGTGTTTTTTTAATCTGATGTGGCAAGTGAGGACAAGCTAGTAAAAAGTAAAGATATTACTTTATCATAGTTACACAGTTATTGAGGTTGAAAAAACACTTTCAGTCCATCAAGTTCAACCTTTTAAGATCTCCTCAAATCTGCAATATGCAGATTAATTGTTAATTGATACAGAGGAAGAAAACAGAAAAAAACCCAGTGAAACTTTGCAAATTGTCTCAAAAAGGGAAAAAAATAATTTCTTCCTGATCCCAGATACTGGCAATCTGATTCCTCCCTGGATCAATACTCCCTCTCTAATTAACCAGGATAACCCTAAATGCCCTTTTTAATAAAAAATATATCCAATCCCTTTTTAAAGTTATCTATTGAATCCGCTGTCACAGCCTCCTTTGGTAGCGAATTCCACAGATTAACCACCCTAACAGTGAAGAACCCTTTTCTTTCTTTAAGGTGGAATCTGTTTACTTCTAAGTTAAAAACCTCTTAGCACAAATCGCTCACTTGACAAATCTTTATATTGACCCTGGATATACAGTCAGGTCCATAAATATTGGGACATCGACACAATTCTAATCTTTTTGGCTCTATACACCACCACAATGGATTTTAAATGAAACAAACAAGATGTGCTTTAACTGCAGACTTTCAGCTTTAATTTGAGGGTATTTACACCCAAATCAGGTGAACGGTGTAGGAATTACAACAGTTTGTATATGTGCCTCCCACTTTTTAAGGGACCAAAAGTAATGGGACAATTGGCTGCTCAGCTGTTCCATGGTCAGGTGTGTGTTATTCCCTCATTATCCCATTTACAAAGAGCAGATACAAGCTCCAGTGTTCATTTCAAGTGTGCTATTTGTATTTGTTGCTGTTAACTCTCAATATGAGATCCAAAGAGCTGTCACTATCAGTGAAGCAAGCCATCATTAGGCTGAAAAAACAAAACAAACCCATCAGAGAGATAGCAAAAACATTAGGTGTGGCCAAATCAACTGTTTGGAACATCATTAAAAAGAAAGAATGCACCGGTGAGCTCAGCAACACCAAAAGACCCAGAAGACCACAGAAAACAACTGTGGTGGATGACCGAAGAATTATTTCTCTGGTGAAGAAAACACCCTTCACAACAGTTGGCCAGATCAAGAACACTCTCCAGGAGGTAGGTGTATGTGTGTCAAAGTCAACAATCAAGAGAAGACTTCACCATAGTGAATACAGAGGGTTCACCACAAGATGTAAACCATTGGTGACCCTAAAAAATAGGAAGGCAAGATTAGAGTTTGCCAAACAACATCTAAAAAAGCCTTCACAGTTCTGGAACAACATCCTATGGACAGATGATACCAAGATCAACTTATACCAGAGTGATGGGAAGAGAAGAGTATGGAGAAGGAAAGGAACTGCTCATGATCCAAAGCATACCACCTCATCAGTGAAGCATGGCGTGGGCATGTATGGTTGCCAATGGAACTGGTTCTCTTGTATTTATTGATGATGTGACTGCTGACAGTAGCAGCAGGATGAATTCTGAAGTTTTTCCGGCAATATTATCTGCTAATATTCAGCCAAATGCTTCAGAACTCATTGGACGGCGCTTCACAGTGCAGATGGACAATGACCCGAAGCATACTGCAAAAGCAACCAAAGAGTTTTTTAAGGGAAAGAAGTGGAATGTTATGCAATGGCCAAGTCAATCACCTGATCTGAATCCGATTGAGCATGCATTTCACTTGCTGAAGACAAAACTAAAGGGACAATGCCCCAAGAATAAGCAGGAACTGAAAACAGTTGCAATAGAGGTTTGGCAAAGCATCACCAGGGATGAAACCCAGCGTCTGGTGATGTCTATGCGTTCCAGACTTCAGGCTGTAATTGACTGCAAAGGATTTGCAACCAAGTATTACAAAGTGAAAATTTTATTTATGACTGTTAATCTGTCCCATTACTTTTGGTCCCTTAAAAAGTGGGAGGCACATATACAAACTGTTGTAATTCCTACACCGTTCACCTGATTTGGATGGAAATACCCTCAAATTAAAGCTGAAAGTCGGCAGTTAAAGCACATCTTGTTCATTTAATTTTAAATCCATTGTGGTGGTGTATAGAGCCAAAAATATTAAAATGATGTTGATGTCCCAATATTTATGGAACTGACTGTATATATATATATATATATAAGGTAATCATATCCCCTCTTAGATGCCTTTTTTTTCTAGAGAAAATAAGTTTAATTTGGTTAGTCTTTCTTGATAACTTAGCCCCTCCATTCACCCTATTAGTTTTGTTGCCCTCCTCTGTGCCTTTTCCAGCTCGATTGTTTGCGGCAATCGTAGTTGTCAAACTGCGATTTGTCGCAAGCGTGACTACGAATCGCAGTTTGACAACTATTATATGTGATTCAGTCGTGTCAGCACATCTATTGTTATCTCAGGTTGTGCTTATACATAAGGTTATCTTAGCAAACATACTGGAGTAGGTCTCCAGTTCCGTCTCCTGTGGACCGAGATTTACCTGACCCCTCTGCTATGACCTGCCCATCTTGGGTGATCCTAATTGTTATAGCTCACAGCTTCATTGAGTGACACAAGCCCGCTCACCACAACAAGGTAGAGATAGGTTGGACTATAGCGGCCCTTTAAAGTTTTCAATATAGGATCTGTGCATATGAAAGTGATGTTTCAAATGCCATGGTTCTAGTGCATAGTCCCAGCCAAAATTACCACAGAGTATTAATCCAAATTCAATTCTTACAATTTAACCAGATCTGATAGTTATGTTAAGAAAAAAAAACAAAAAAAAAACACTTACTTTTAGAACTGGTGCTTTTTCTTCACATATAAGTAATCGAATATCAGGATTCCGCAAATCTGTGCAGTAGATCTTTCGGTCTCTTCCTCCTGAATATACATGAGTAAAGCCTTCATTGACCTGGAGAGCCCAAACACCCTCATCATGTACTCTGTAGGTTGCGATACACCTTTGTTGTCCGAGAGACCACAAACGGATTGTTCCATCAGAGCTGCCTGAAAGACACTACAAGTATGACGCCGATTAAACTGGGTCATAGTTTATACCAGCTTCAAAAAATTACAGAGATAAGAGGACAGAAAGACACAATAATTACTTTTTTTGGATATGCCAAACATATAACATAATATATTAATATATATTATATTATAAGATAGATACATGTTTAGGAGTGAATGAATTTTAAATAAAAATATGGTCTTAATTCAGATATTCTATTTGATTGATATTCTTTTGAAATAATTGCTGTTTTTTTTTTTTACTTATTATTCAAAAGTAAGTACAATCAGCCTCAGTAAGTTGCAAGTCCACCTCTCGATCTGAGTAGGCCGTATGTCTGCGGGCCTGCTGCGGACACAACTGCTAATCAATTGGCCGGGTCCGGAAGTACCAGCCCGATCGCATAGTTTGCAATGTGCGCTATCGAAAGTAGCATTTGCGAGCTTGAACATGATCGCTTGCGCAAGGCAGTAACTCCCGGTTAGAAGCAGCCAATGGAATGTGGGTCCGATCGTGACTCGTGGTTCAAGCCCGTAAGACTTTGAAATCTAATCTCCATTTTTCATTGAAGTCCTACAAGCTTGAATTACGATCGGACCCACACAATAATACAATATTGATAATGCCGTAAATATGATATTCTATAACATGCGAGTTCCATTATACGTATTAACCCATTGATTGCCAGGATCGATATAACACGGAAATTACACATGAAATAAAAGTATTTGTTTTGGCCGATTTGTGAGCTTGAGAATGTTGTGCTATTAATTATAAGACTTAACATCACTTTCCCTTTGAATAAAACTACAGAAGTGTGTGTATATTTGCGTTTACAGTGCTCCGTACATGTAATTAAGCTCTTTGCGAGACCTCCTTGGTACCAGTAACTTGTGATTTGACTTTTGCAGGCTTGACGGAGTGGTTAGCGAGAGGGGAATCTGAGTAATTGAATAGCGATTTCAGCGTTCGGAAGTCTTGTGGCCGTGAAAGATCAAAGGCTTAGAGGGGCATTAACATGCAAATTTTAAAAATCTCTATGGATCGCAATGAATCGCAGCCCTGAACCGTAACTCGATCGGAGCCCGCAAACAGAAGCCAATTGAATAACGAAATTAAGTTACAGGCTCCATTTCCGAGCACTATGGAACACTGTCGGGATGTTTCTATGACGACATCTTAAGAGAATTCATTTCAGGTTAAATTGTCGCCTTTTTATTATACCTTTTCTCAAGTTCTGCACATCATTCTTGATCAAATCCTAACATGCAAATAAGTGTACATCTTTTAAAAATTCAAAATATGGTTGAAAAGGTTAATCTTTTACTCCGTACCGATGATCTTAAATTGGCTTACGAGTAGTCAAATTAACTACTCCCAAGGCTTTTATGATTTGAAACTTTCTTATTTTGTAGCCACCTAATCTCAAGGTCTTTCCTTTATATTTCCCTTCCCCCTTTATTTGTGTGTTTTTCTTCTGTGCACGTCTCAAACTCCTCCTGACAATAAACAAAGAACATTTTTAGCCTTCTCATGTTTCCATGTAGAAGCATCCTTTTGTTCGCTCTTGTTGACGCCCTCTACCCACTCAGTTTTACGTTCCTCTCTCCTACCTCTCTAGCTTATATCAGAACAATCTTATAAGCTTGACTACTTTACTTTGTTATTACCAGTGCCAATATTTCCTTGTGATCTGAAATTTCTATTACCCACAGTGCGTTTACTCCCTGTCCATTAATAAACTCTTCCTTTGGTATAATCTTCAACATTCATCTCATATTTCTCCCTTTTCTTTTTCATCAATTCTTTATTATACTGTTCAAAGTTATTTTTTGTTTATTTTTCCTTAAAACAGCTTCAAAGACTGAATACATTTAAATGATGTCAACACTACAGCAATTTTCTTTTTAACTTTAAAACGTCCCACCATATTTGTTTCTTTAATAACATCAGTCTCACAAGCACTACCATGTAGTTCCTCCTCCTACTTCCTTTTCAACATCCCCTTAGATTGTTAGGAGTTGAAAACTTGCATCCTTAATCTCTTTGGGACTAGTCTTTCTTTATCACATATAATAGTTGTCAAACTACGAGACGTCGTCACGCTTTGCGTGGTGCTTACGCCTTTGGCGCTCATCCCCTGCGAGCCTTGCGTAGCGAATCAAACCGTTAACTCGCAGCACTTTGGTGATGAGCGCCAAAGGCACTCATTGCCTGCGAGATGAGCCGTTGGCACAAAAACTCGCACCAATTAGGAGATGAGCGGAACTCATTTCCTGCAAGCTTCACGAAGCGAGCAGTCAAGGCAATGAAACACGCGGGACTTCGCCACAAAGGAGCGCCAAAGGCGCTCCTGTGAGCCTCTCAATGTGTGATCGGCTCGCCTCGCAACACGCGGGACTTAGCCACCAAACACTTAGGAAACGCGGGATTGCCTTAGGCTGCAAGCAGTTGACGAAATCAGGACTTATAAAAAATAAATAAATTATGAGACGCAGGAATTAGAAACAAAAAAATACAAGATATGAAAAATACGAAATTCACGGCCGAACCGCGCAAACCAAAAAACTTGAAAAACACATACAAAAAACAAAACAAAAATACAACAAAAACATCACACACACAACAAGGGGGAACAGCCAGGACGTCTGGGAGTGAGGTGGAACTCAAATTTAAGTCGATTTCGCAGAGTTCGGCATTCAAAAAAATCGCTGAAGCGAGAAAAAAAAAGGCAAAAAAAAAAATTAAAATGAGGCTACACGACCCCGGGCCACGCAAAACACCGACAACCGCGTACAACTTTCACGCAGGAACGTACGAGGTACAAAACACACTATTACAAAGCATGGAAAATGCTCGCGAACCGCGTAGGACAGACAAACAATGCAATTTTACAACCCTAACTTGCAACTAATAACATTACGAATCTAAAATAGCGCTTTACACAACTAAACCAACGATTTGCCCTTGCGCACTCAGCCAATTTCTAATGCACAGTTAAGACATTGATGACACTTTCTCCTCAGTACAACTGCATATTGTATGCTGAAGGAAAATAAAAACAGATTGTTAGCTCTTCAGGCTATTGATTGCTGGATATATTACTTACAAATAGGTAAAGTATATTAATTTAGTAAGTAACTAATTATTATTTAAGAGAAAAAAAATATATAAATATAAATATATATCTGTCTTTGTGATGCACGCCGAAGGTGCTCAGAGGAGCAAATGTACACAAGAGAGGCTCACAATGAGCGCCGAAGGTCCTCAGAGTACAAAAAGCTTCACATTTTATTGCCCCGTCATTTTTGATGGGCAAGTCGCTAGTTCTAGATACCGTTATTATCAAAAAAAAAAAAAAAAAAAAAAAACACTACGACCTGCCCTTTTACCTGAAAATATTTTTACTGTGCAGGTTATTGGCATTAATTCTACTCTTTCCCAAACAACCTCAGCATTAACACTTTCCTTTTTATTTTCTCAATAATGTCAGCAATTGGTGGATTACAAAGTATGATAAGACTTCTCAAGAACAAATGAAATTGCATACTGATCACAAAGAGCTGTATTTGGGTCCAACATTGAGGGCATGAAGATTCTTGCAATTAACGTGCAATAACATATAAACATATTAAGGTGCACCAGTAGGGCATCAATTTTTTTTTTCTACATTAAAAAGTGCCTTTATAATTTTGATGCTGATTTTGCAATCAAATTTTCAAATTATATATATATATATATATATATATATATATATATAAATATATATATATATTTATATATATATATAAATATAAATATATTTTTTCCTATAGGTTTCCTGTTGGTATTGATACATTTTAAACATCTGGATGAAGAAAAGAAATAGTGGCTGAACTAAATGTTTTTTTTTTTTTCTGACCTATATTATTATATTAATATTACGAAGGCTATTACTATATTTCTGAAAAAAAAAAGGAAAATGTGTTAATATATATATAAATAAATAAAAGTGATAAAAAAAAAAAAGGAAGATACAAGAGGGACTCTGAAGATTATACCAAAAGGAACATTTTATAAATGGACAAAGAATAAAAACACTATGGACAATATAAAGGAAATAATAATAATAATAAAAGGAAATAATGACACTGGTAATAAAACAGTAAACAAGTCAAGCTTATCAGACTTATCACTTATAAGCTGTAGGGACAGGTGAGAGAAATATAAAACTAAAGTGGGTAGAGGAAATCAATAGAAGAGAACAAAAGGCTACACCCACATGTACATATTAAGGTTAATAAGGACACAGAGCAAAGGTTCCTTTTATCGTCAGTGCAGAAAGACTTTATCATGTACACAAAAGAAGGCAGCGGCATCCATGGTGGGGGTGGCGGGGGTGTAGAAAATAAAGACAGGGTTTGAAATTTGAGGATTCACAAATACAGTATATAAACTACAAAAAAGAAAGACAAAAAAAGAAAAGAAAAAAAAAAATACTCGGACATATTTAAAGGACTACGTCAGAATGAACAAATAAAAAAATATGGTTGAAAACTTTAAGTCTAAGAGCATAAATAGGCAGGAAAGTTAGTTTTTAGTTTGAAAACAATAAATTTTTATAATATTCAGGAGGTACTCATATGTCGGAAGTTGTGTGTTTGTGAGAAGAGCGTTTACATTTCTGCAGAGCTATGGTTGCACCAAATGATGCAAGGTGTCTGCTTCTGGGCCAGTGGGGAAAGCGGTCGTAGTGTCAAATTTAAATCTTATCCTATTAACAAACAACAGATCTGGACTTCTGTTCTGTATGTACACTCCTCACTCAACCCCCCCACCATTTATAAACACCCAACCACACAGGTCTCATGATGTATCAAACACAAATGTATTCCTATGCGCATATTCAGAGTCTACAAAAAATACAGTTTTCTCTAAAAAAAATTATGTTAATGACTTACACAGTTGCTGTTATTGTCAGTTTGGCACATACATGTTTCTTTTTTCTTGAACTGCAGTGGTCCTTTAATTTGTCTACTCATAGGTCAAATAAAGATCCTCTCACAAAAATCATGAGTCAATAATAATTTGTAAAAGATGAAAACTTATTTGCACATAAAGTTTTGATCAAGAATCATCCAAAAACCAAAAAATATTTAGGCCTCATTCAATTGCAATTTGGCCAATTGAATAGGGCTCTAAATAAGCACATAGCATATTTTTTTTAAAGAAGTTTTTAGTTAGTGAAAACCTTGCTTTTGGATAGATGCTTACTAACTAAAAAGGTCTTTAAAAAAATATGTTATGTGCTTATTTAGACCCCTATTCAATTGGCCAAATTGCAATTGAATGAGGGCCTTAGTGTTTAATTATGATAAACTGGAGAGTAAAACTATCATGATAGGGAAGACCTCATATACAGACATTTTAAGATAAAGTTGAAGAAATAAAGTGTTTGTTTGAATTTAATTATTTGTTTAAAAGTTGATGTGAAATAATACAATATTAAATAAATAGAGAATAAGTCCTATAAAGCCCAGTATATATATTTATGACAAATTAACATGAAAGTTCAGAAGATAATATAATTATGTCTTCATTTTGTGTATAAAGATAGAAATAAGGTAAACAGAGGGTTAATTAAAAAACAAACAAACATATAGTAATTTAAAAAATAGCCTAATTATAAACAAGCAGGTGGATACGGGTGGTACTTCTGTCCTTGAGAAAGCTGAAATTGCACTAAATAAACATGTGTGCCTGGTGTAGTATCCCTCAAACACTGGATTAATTAAATGACAAAAATAAAAAGGGACTCTAAAGATTATGCCAAAACAAGAAACATTGAAAAACAGTTTTCATATCAAAAAGGAAATAATGACAGTGGATCAGTCAATCTAATCAGATTGGTGATAGAAGAGAGCCATGTAAAACGGATAGAGGGAACCCAGCAGAAGGGAGAGCAAAAGCACACACTCCTACAGATAGAAATCAAAGATATATTGAGATTAGATGGGCTACAAAAAATAGTGGAGAAAGTTTACAAAAAAATAAAATAAATACCTAGGCAAAATAAATTAGCCTACTCTTAATCTACTAAAGAACATGAGTCTATTTTGAGGACAGGATTGACCTTTTCCCATATTCTGAACTAGGCAACTGAATTTGTAGCACATGTACACTTATTTGCAGGTAAAGTTTTGTTCAAAATCGTGATGAATTGGAAAATAAATATTGCAAGTATTTAAAAAGATATTTTAGGATGGATTTCCGGTTGGTGGTCATAGTTGCACCTCACCACCTGGTCAATTACGGCCACTACTACATATCTCGCCCCAATTAATCCCTTCCCCAAAAAGCCCAATGCACATGTTGAGTCTCTTATTTGCTACAAAGCTCACACCTATCAATGTAAACAAGAGATTGCGTGAGAGATACTGTTGTTAAAAATGATTTAAAGTATAAATAGGTGTTGGATTTCTTGATAAAGCTAGCTTCCAATAGCGAAACGTATGTAGGCCTAGTAACACTATCCCTCATACAGTGGACTTCACTAATATTTTTTCCAGTAATTGGTGGACTTTTTTTTTTAACCGATAGAAATCAACATCATCTTGCCATATAATAAGCATATTGTGAGAAGTTGCATTAGAGTAGTTCAGCAAACTATGTGATTTTAGTGTGTGACTAAATTTGCTTTCTGTAGCTCATCTTCCTAGGATGGGAGGAGAATTTAAATACACTGGAATTTTATAAATCTGAACAGTGTGAAAGTGGCAGTAACAAGCAAGAAAAAAAAATTTGAAGTCAATAATCACATATAATAGTTGTCAAATTGCCATTTGTCATCACATTGTGTGGCAAACAGCATTGCCCGGCTTAAAAAAAATAAATGACGGCAATAAAATTGTGACGGGCAAGGCGCTAGTTACATATAAAAGTCGTGTCTTGTTTTTTTGTGCACTATCAAGTTTAGTTAAACAAAGGACAATACAGAATAGAAGTTGAAGACACAAACGTTATGCTGAATTGTATACAACATATTTTATCAACCATATGGCTTAGATATAATTTTTAACTCCAACAGTTGGTTCTTTATTTTTCTAGCAAATGCATATTATCAACAAGTATTCATACAATGTTTTTTATGACTGCAGAGTAATTATGACTTATAAATAATCTCCCCCTTACCCGACAAATTCCCTTAATTTTTTAAATATTGTATTTTTTGTATTTACCTGAGTGCCGTCTCTGTTCAACAACAAAGCTTTGACATTGTCTGTATGTCCTTTGAGTTTCATAAGCTTTGCACAAGTTCTGGGATCCCAGACTCGGAGCACCTTCAGTAGAACAGATTACAGTGGAATTTTAGTGGTCAGAGAATAAGATTAATTATTGCATGATATTAAATAAACAGAATCACAGTGAAAATAGAAAGCAACTTAAGCAGTGGTGCCCAAACTTGATAAAGACGCTACTAATCATTCTAACACCTACTCTCCCATCCAAACAACGTGTGCAACAGATTACCCTATTCCAATTGTCCTCTTCCACACCCAACACTAAGAGCTCCACAGACAATAACTTTTTTCTTCCAGTGGGCACTCAAATAATTACCAATCACTGCCAATAAATCTAACAGATCTGCATTTTGTGCACTGAACTAGTGTCTAGTGAAATCCAAAATGTTCAATATAACATTAAAATCACATTTTAAAGACTTTTTTAAAATGTATTTTTAATAAGTGCCATACGATAATTCATTTACCTTTTCTGTTGACCCAGACACAATTACTGTCCCCATTTGGTTCATTGCAAGACTGTAGATAGAATCTTTGTTCCCACTAAGAGAGGATGCTGTGAAAAAGAATAAAATATATTCACGTGAATATAAAACCTATGAAGTTTAGTTATTCAGCATATATGTAGATTAAATACTGCAAATTCTAGTTATTTTTGAAGAAATTCAATATGGCTTCATTTGTTGCTTAATATTGCTTCCTGCAGCAGATTTGCTTCTCTCCATCCCCATTAGGAGACCAGTGAGTGAGAAAAGATCCGTCCATGAAGGTATCTTAAAAATCTGTCCAGGAGGCTACCATACAATTTCAGTGGCCACTGTTGGAAAGGATGCAGGTAAATGCTCTCATCAGGACAGTTTCCTAGGCATTCATGAACATGTAATAGGATCTGGAGAGGTTCAAAGATAAGCTCCAAAAGAAACACTAAAATATTTTTCTTCACACACTGAAAAACAAATGAAACCCTGTTGCATTAATTGCACTGTTGAAGTGTACGAATGGAAATAACCATCAGGAGTTTGTTAGCAATAGTACAATTGTGAGACATTGAGATTTCCATGGATAAGTAATATTAAATAAAATCATATAAAAAAAAAAAAAAAGTAATGTTCTTGACTTTAGGAAATAATCCTAAATGATTAGTATTTATTAAACATTTATTTATCTGCAGAAATAATTATGTTAAAATCATTATGTAGCACTTTATCTATGTGTTAAAAAGGGGAATATACCGCAATGGTCCTTTAATAGCAAAAATATGACATAACATAGTTTCCAAATTAGCATTCCTAAAGAAATCTAAATTTCATACATTCATTCCGGGTGATAAAATATTGATCACTGACTATACGCAATAAAATTGAAAATATTTTTAATGGAAGTTTACTGAATATTATTAGTGGCTTTACACTGATAATTACTCACTTGTGACTGTGTTATTGGAAGCCGTCAGTGCAGTGAGTGTGTTCACATCCCAAAGGAATATCTGTCTGTCCAATCCTGCAGACGCAACCAGTTCTTTATCTTTAGCGTATGCCAAGGCTTTCACATAATCCTAGAAGAAAATATGAAGGTAATTCTATACAGTAATATAGATATTGATTCATTTACACAGACATAAAAATAGCATCTCCTGAATGCTTACCTTATGTGTCCTTAATGTCGACATGCAAAATCCCTTGTGTGCGTTCCATACTTTAACAGTGGTATCGGAAGATGCAGATATTACTAGAAAACAGGCATTTTTTTTTTGTGAGAAACCATGTTCAGAATATGAGAACAAAACACATTACCAATAAATGCTGCTTAAACATACACATGGCGATGCAAATGTGGACCCTTTGCAGACTGCGTTTCTTTATAGCTTTTTGCCACGTGAGCTATGAAAGACTGCAATGAGACAAATTAAAATCACTAATATAGTTTTTAAAGTGTGTGTAACGCTCCAGAGGGAGGACATGTGCTCTTTAGTAACGGATTTCGTACATGCCGACGGGGATGGGAGGGTGTGAGGGGGGGAATTAGAGATACTCAACATACTGCAAAATGCTACTACATCTTATTTATGAATGTCCTAGATAACAGAGTCCCAAATATAGGAAGGCATGCTTACAATGACAGTTTTATAAATTCTGAAATTTGTCAAGTTTCTTACTGTATATTCCTATGTGATAATCCTGACAATCATTACAACATATTTAAAAATGAACAAACAAGTGCTGCATGTGGAGTTTCACACAACCATTCTATCACTCAAAAGCAAACTCTATGCTTCAATACTTACATGTTTTTCCATTACAGCAGAGCACAATGTCATTCACCCAGTCTGTATGGTGTTCCATAGATGCTATGTAAGGGTCTTGCTAAAATGTACAATACAGAAGTATTATGGTTACAATTAATTTAGTAAAAAAGTATAAAGATCAGAGTAGTTGAACAAAGCAAAACACAAATATATAGATTGGTTTTTTTTTTAAGCAGCACATTTTGGGGTTTAGGGATCATTTTAAAAAGCATTGCAAACTTTATATTGTAAGTGCCAGTAGTCATTTATTTTTAAATACCGTAATCAATTTATAATACTATACAGCTTTTTTCTCAATGCTAGTATGCTAGTTAGTAGCACAGAATACATTTACTTAGGTTCCTTTCACAACACTAATAAAGCATGCTATCACTAAGGGACAATGTGGCATAATTCAAGATTCATTTTTAATATTTTAGATAAAGAAGCAAGAAATTACACATTGCAAGACAAGGAGCAAGAGTACAAGACAGCACACTCCCATGTTCTGTATAGCACAGTCTAGTATTTGTCATTTAATTAAAAACTATCTGCCACTATAAAAAGAGAAAGTATGAAAAACTGAAAAAAATGTACCCAACATGTTGAACGAAGTCATACAGATTTCTTTAATTGCAAGAAACTAGATATTGTAAAAATGGTTTAACCAAAATGTTTTTTCTTTATTAATAGATGTGCAATACTTCAAAAGGATAATTTTTATTACCAATACTATTAACATTGGATCTTAAGATTTCTTGAAAATTGTTTAAGGGTCTTCATCAGGACCAATCTAGATTAATTTCTTTTTTTTTTCTGTAGAACATCCTCAGGACTTTTTGGATGCAAGCGTACTTTCTATTTGGACATAGATTTTTTTTTCTTATTTCACTTCACTTATTCCTCTCTTTTGTACTGCAGCATCCAACGTAATGATTTGTATATATAGTTACCTTGTGCTGGTTGACACTCCATATCCTAATGATAGAATCTCGCCCTGCTGTAAATAGTCTGTTTAGGGCTGGATCAAGCTGTAGCGCATTCACCCCATTTCGGTTATACTTCTCGACTTCATCTCTAATCACATAGGAGACCTGTCAGATGGGAACAGTTAATCTGAGGATCAGCAAATAAACTGACACAGCTATTCATAAAAAATCAATACAAAACCTCACAACTTTCCATGATCTTTCTCTTCATTTTACCCAATAACTTTCCAAGTCAGCTAAGTACGATACTCATGAAAATGTTAAGATTTCCTTCTACAAATGGTTACATATTGCTTTTTCTGTGGTGCTGATTGGCTATTGAGCATGATGTCCCTCCCTGTTTTTGTTCTCTGGTGTAAACCTATGCTGGTTCCCTAGAGGTCCAGTGGTTAGGATTCGGTGCCTTTACCGCTGTGACCTGGGTTTGATTCCAGTCAGGGAACCAAGAGTCCACACCACCCTGAAGACATGCAAAGTTGGGCCTGATCAGTACTTGGATGGGAGGCCCCCTTGGAATACCAGGAGATCAAAAAAGATCAATAGAGAACTTGAAAGGTTGAACTTGACAGACTAACTCTTTAGTCATCCTCAAATACTATACTATTAATAATTATTTAACAACTAATTAATGAATAACTAATCCACATATTGCAGATCAGAGGAGATCTTAACAGGTTGAACTTGATGGACTGAAAGTCTTTTTTCAACCTTAATTACTATGTAACTATGTATGCTGTGGCCCGCTGGATAAGGAAATGGCAACCCACTCCAGTATCTCTGCCATGAATACCAAGGGGATCAGCATGACCATGGACATAAAGATGTTCCTAGTGTGTTGCAGTCCATGAGGTCACGAAGAGTCAGATGCGACTGAACGATGCAACAACAACGACTACATCTAGCTGAAAGACAGGGGTTGACAAATGTATCTGAAACTTAGGAGCAAGTCAGCAGTAAATTTTTTAGGAGCCGTGGCTCCCTGGCCACCAGAATTTGTTAAGTCCTGTACTAAGGACATAATGGAACGAGGCAGATTGTCACATCCAGCTCAGACCCATACACTTTGCTAGTAATACAATGACCTACGCAAGGGTGGCAATAATTAACTACTAGGGGTATATATTGCTAGACAATAAGAGACTAACACTCAGATTTTAGTTTTAAAAAAAGATTTATTTTAAGTTCCTAAAAAGTGTCAAGTAATGTTTATTACACAGTTATCTTGATCAGAAAACAAATCCCCTTCTTAACCCCTGAATATGTAAAATGAATTAGGTGAGCATACCTCATCCGGCTTCAAGCAGGATGTTCTGGAGACAGACAACATGCAAAGATAGATTCTGTTAAAATTACGATTTTCCCTAAAAATAATTACAAGGCTGTTCACCTGTACTTTTTACACAGTCAAAAACAAGTTATTCTCAAACTACAGCATTCCTCACTACAGACCAAACATGAAACTTAAAAAAAACAAAAAAACAACAACCTTTGACTGAACACATCTGTCCAACTACAATCATTATTTCCCGCTGGCTTCTAATCTATTTGAGAGTCTTGACCCTCTGCATCTCTTGCACAGCTCTCATCAAAGCTCCCGCTCAACATTAGCCCAAAGCTCCCGCTCAACATTACCTCAAAGCTCCCGCTCAACATTAGCCCACAGCTCCCGCTCAACATTAGCCCACAGCTCCCGCTCAACATTAGCCCACAGCTCCCGCTCAACATTAGCCCACAGCTCCCGCTCAACATTAGCCCACAGCTCCCGCTCAACATTAGCCCACAGCTCCCGCTCAACATTAGCCCACAGCTCCCGCTCAACATTAGCCCACAGCTCCCGCTCAACATTAGCCCACAGCTCCCGCTCAACATTAGCCCACAGCTCCCGCTCAACATTAGCCCACAGCTCCCGCTCAACATTAGCCCACAGCTCCCGCTCAACATTAGCCCACAGCTCCCGCTCAACATTAGCCCACAGCTCCCGCTCAACATTAGCCCACAGCTCCCGCTCAACATTAGCCCACAGCTCCCGCTCAACATTAGCCCACAGCTCCCGCTCAACGCTGCCCACAGCTCCCGCTCAACGCTGCCCACAGCTCCCGCTCAACGCTGCCCACAGCTCCCGCTCAACGCTGCCCACAGCTCCCGCTCAACGCTGCCCACAGCTCCCGCTCAACGCTGCCCACAGCTCCCGCTCAACGCTGCCCACAGCTCCCGCTCAACGCTGCCCACAGCTCCCGCTCAACGCTGCCCACAGCTCCCGCTCAACGCTGCCCACAGCTCCCGCTCAACGCTGCCCACAGCTCCCGCTCAACGCTGCCCACAGCTCCCGCTCAACGCTGCCCACAGCTCCCGCTCAACGCTGCCCACAGCTCCCGCTCAACGCTGCCCACAGCTCCCGCTCAACGCTGCCCACAGCTCCCGCTCAACGCTGCCCACAGCTCCCGCTCAACGCTGCCCACAGCTCCCGCTCAACGCTGCCCACAGCTCCCGCTCAACGCTGCCCACAGCTCCCGCTCAACGCTGCCCACAGCTCCCGCTCAACGCTGCCCACAGCTCCCGCTCAACGCTGCCCACAGCTCCCGCTCAACGCTGCCCACAGCTCCCGCTCAACGCTGCCCACAGCTCCCGCTCAACGCTGCCCACAGCTCCCGCTCAACGCTGCCCACAGCTCCCGCTCAACGCTGCCCACAGCTCCCGCTCAACGCTGCCCACAGCTCCCGCTCAACGCTGCCCACAGCTCCCGCTCAACGCTGCCCACAGCTCCCGCTCAACGCTGCCCACAGCTCCCGCTCAACGCTGCCCACAGCTCCCGCTAAAACGCTGCCCACAGCTCCCGCTAAAACGCTGCCCACAGCTCCCGCTCAACGCTGCCCAAACTACACTGATAATCACATCATTATCTAGCACTGGAATTAGTCACGTAGACATAAAATACAAACACATAAAATGCTTATCGAGTCCTTCATTTAGCATTAAGGGGAGATGGAAATCATTTTTCCCATAGGCAATCTGAAAATATCTTCTTAATGTACTTTCAATGAGTTTCTCTTTGAAAATGGAGGTCCTGAAGCAAATTAAACTGTCACATGCAGGAATATAGTTGTATGCATAATACTGGACTACCAATAATTTCTAGACACTAGACTCTAGAAGTTCTAGAAGTTCTCTCTATGTACACAGGTGCATTTGTGTTAGTTTCCGCTACATTTAAACAAATGTAATATTTATTTTAATACCTTATTTATTTTTAATTTATAAGGCAACATTTCAAATGGTTAAAACATGCTCTTTAAAAAGCATGATAGAAAATATTTGTGTTTCATGCGTTTAATTTAAAAAAGGACAGTTTAATGCCAGAACCAGTAAAGGCATTCTTGCAGAATAAACTCTGTGTATAAACAAATCTTAAACTGTAGAAGGTATATAGAGTAATTAGATGCATTATATCAGGATGCTTACAAGCATGTTTATCTAACAATGTCATATCAGGTGATAAGTGACCCACATAATCTACTGTACATTTCTAGTTTTACACGCCATATTCTAAAGTAAAGTAAAATGCATAGTAGAGACAAATTCAGTATATATTCCCTCTATTAGCATACCCTTCTCCCCATACGGGCTCTCCCACTGAATTCGCAGCCTGCTCCTGACAGAACCCCGATCTGAGCTCACACCATCTACTCAAAATACACTGCAGACCCCATTAATGTTAGGTTTAACTAAGCAACCAGATCCATAATTATTATTCCACTAGGAAATTGCTCGTCAAAAATGATAGGAGTAAAATAGTAAGCCTGGCAATGGTGTTTGCCACATAATGCGAGGCTAGGGGCCCTCTGAGCACTTTTTACATCCTTGAGGCTAGTTTTACATCCTTCAGTCTAGTTTTCGTTGTGTTTTTCGGCAGCCATTTTTTCTCTCTCGCTTTCGTGATTTCCGTTGGTGAAAAAACTCCAAATATGCCTCAAATTAAATTGCAATCTCACTCACAGGCTCCCTGGCTCTCCCCCTGTGCTGTGTGTGCGCAAGTTAATTTGAGGCATATTTGTTGTTTTTTGCCGGTCTTTGCAGTTCTGTGGTTCGGGCTCATTGCAGCCTAAGTCCCGTGTGATGGCTAGCGTGACCAACATCGTAAGCGTTACGGACAACCCTGCAGATCTCCAAATTATATATATATATATATATATATATATATATATATATATATATATATATATATATATATATATATATAAAAATTTACTAGCAGGGCTCTACATTTTGTTATCCCATGTGCTAGCTCCTCCTTGACACCTAAGCGGAGCTCCCCCCCTCGCCCAAAGTATTCAGCACATGATAAATTGAGGCCCCACATGTAATGTTTCATATTGTAGCAATGCCCCCCATTATCCATGTCCCTGTCTTCCTTTGGACTGTATGTTATCCATTACTCTGCCTGCTCCCTGACACCTTGCAGAAGCCCGACCTCACACAAGGGTGCAGCACAGAATATGCTGCACTGTATAACACCACTGCTAGTTTCAGAAGCCATTTTATTCATTACCAATACCAGTTTCTCCAGCTGGTCTATAAACTGACATCCAATGTACAGTCTCCAGCCTGGCAACTATCCTGAGCTCATATTATTCTCTCTACAGCACAAAACACATTGCAGGTGTAGCCACCCCCTCCCTCCATTATCCCCATCAGTTTCTACATCTGCGCTCTATACAGTGTCACCCCATGTACTGCCTACTCATGTCACCCTACATTCACACAAACCTCTCAAGGTGCAACACAGAACACATTGAAGGCCTCACTAGTAATGTCATGCACATCAGTATTCCACTTTATTATTATTTTTATTTTTCTTATTATCCTTTATTTGTAACACGCCAACATATTCCAGAGCATTATACAGGGGTTCATTACAAAACAAAATATAATAACACATGGAAAAATAATTGAGGGCCCATCCATCATCAGTGACAATTACCCTCCAATGTGCAGCCTTCTTCCTGACACCTTGCAGAAGCCTGTTGTAATGGGTGCATGCAATAATTGCAAAGCATTACTGGCAATGTCAAGGTTAACTCTGAAGCCATACTCAGTATGCACTCCTTCCATTATAGTGCAAGCTATCTCAGCTGGCTCTGTGCCTTCCCACATGTTCCTCCTCCCTGGCAACTTGCAGCATTCTCAACCTGACCTCAGACCGTCCTCTCTGAGGGTTCTGCACAGACAAAATTACAGTTCCCACTGGTAATATCAGGGTTAACAGATTGGTACAACAGCCAGTGCCTCCATTGTCAATGTCATGTCTCCGCCTAGGCTGTAAGGCCTTCTATCACAAGTCCTAGTGTCTCCTGATAGCTTCCAGCACCCTGATCGGAGTGCATACAATACTATCTCAGGGTACAGGATAGAAAGCAGTGCAGACCACACTGGTATCACAATGTCTAACACCAGAGCTCAATCCAGCAATCATTACCCACACCATCCTCTAAGTGTATAACACAGAACACAGTACAGATTCAGCTGGTAATGTCAGGTTAACCACCATAAGTGGATTCAATATACAGTACATTCCTCAATTATCAATGCATGTTTACCAACTGGACTCTATGATGTCCAATGTGGGGCCTACGTTTTGCATCTTTTGCACCACAGGCTAAGCTAGCAGCACCCACTATGAGGCTGCAGGATAGAAAGGATTGCAAATCTTACAAGTAACACCAAGTCTAATCCCCTAGCTGGATACAACAGCCATTCCCTCCATTGTTAGTGCTCCTTACCCAGCTGGGCTCTATAACCTAAAATCTCACATGCTGCCTGCTCTTGGCACCTAGCAGCATTCGGAGCTCATGGCACCCTCTCTGAGCTTGCAGTACACAATACATTTCAGCACCATATCTAGATCCAGTATCCACCCACTCCACTCTTATTAACAGTGCTAGTGTCCCCTGCTGGGCTCTATAGCCTCAAATAGGGAGCCTCATCAGTTCCCAGATGGGCTTGATACCCTTGCAGAAGCCTATCATTATGGGTGCAGTACAATACAATACAAGATCCACTAGCTGAACTCAGTACAAATTCCCTCCATTATCTGTGCAAGTTTTTACCCAGGTGGGCTCTGTACCACCTGCATTATGGATGTAGCATATAATACAATACAGGATCCACTATTAACAGGGTTATAACCAGACCAATGACCATTTCTTCCATTATTAGTGCACTTTTCCCATCTAGGCTCTATGTGCTGCTTGATTCATCTTGCAGTTCCCTGACGTGTGCTCACACCATAGAATAGACTGCATTTTCACTCCGCAACAAGATTCAGTATCCATAAAATCCATTATCAGTCTCCCCGCCTTGTTATAACCTCTCCATCCTTGCAGTTCTGCCCTGATCTCACACCGCAAAGCTCAGTGCAGACCACACTTATAATATCAGAGTTACTACTACAGTACAATTCCCTCCATTATCAATGCCAGGTAGTGTCTATTCCCACTACCCCTCCCATGATCTCCCACAACATAACTCAGTGCAGATCACACTTATAATATCAGGGTTAGTAGTAGAGCTGGTTACCATCCCACCACCATTATCATTTTCCCCAGTTAGTGCCTCTTTCATCTACACCCTCCCATGCTCCTGGCAGTTCTGCCCTGAGCTCACGCCACATAACTCAGTGCAAGCCCCATGTATAATAGCAGGGTTAGTACTATAGCTGGTTACAGTACCATCCCTCCATTATCAGTGCCAATCTCCCTCCCATGCTCCTGCACCTTGCAGCTCCTGTCCTCACACCATATAACTCAGTGCAGGCCTTACTTATAATAGCAGGGTTAGTACTATAGCTGGTTACAGTACCATCCCTCCATTATCAGTGCCAGTTAGTGCCTATCCCCTCCCATGCTCCTGCACCTTGCAGCTCCTGCCCTCACATCCCCGCCTGGCTCTCCCCTGGGGCCATGCTCCTGTGTATATCCCGCCCTGTTCTCCCCAACCCCGGCCGGCGCGCACACCTCTACCCGCGCTATCATCTCTTACCCACCGCCCGTACCTGAACTTTCCTCCGCCCGGCCGTGTTCTGCCTGTGATGCGCAGCCATCTTGCATGTTGACACTCTGGCGTCATTTCCGGCCCGGACACTCCCACTGACAGAGTACTTCCAGCATCAGCTGCTGTCACTGCACTTCCGCCCTGAGTGCCAGAACGCGCAAGGGCTTGTGGGACGGCGCGTGCTCACTTTCCCGCGGGTTTCAAGTGGCGGCTCGCGCTGTGTCAGTTGGGCGCCTCACAAGAGCTGCATGGAGCCATTATTATGTAGTCTTATAGGGCCACTGCTGTCTAATATGTGAAATATACTTGTTTTTAATAAGTACACTTGAGAATATGCTAAATGTTTTCAAATGGGTCGATATTAATTAACATTTGAAGACTCAGTGAGGACACTCCCATCTCATTAAAATGATACAACCTAAGTATACCACTAAGTGACAACTTTTGACAACCTAAGTATACCACTGAGTTCTTAGCCAGTGTCAATATGGAAATGCCTAAAGCAGAATTCCACATGACACATGCATTTATTCTACAGGGTATTTACTAAGAATACAAAGTAAGTATTTAGATAGCTTTAATGATTTTCTATTAAGGTTTTTAAATTGTGTCCTGCAACAAAATTATTTCACCTTGGAAGGAATGTGGTACCACCAAACCAACGGAGCAGCCATGGGCAACATGTACACCCAGTTAAACCAACCTTGGTCCTCTCCCTCTTCCCCTACGCAAAAGATTGGCAGCAGCAGTGCTGGCGCCAACAGCTAGATGGTGCTGCCGCTTTTTGGAATACTGCTGCACAATGCATATAAGGCTTGCCAACAGAAGAGGCTTTGGGCTATGAGTGGCGCCCTCGACTGCCACGAACCCTTGCCGGGCGATGACCTTACTGTCGATTCAGAGCCATCGAGTTGTGCCACGTCATAGGGAGAAATAATTAAAGGCCTTCCCTGAAACCAGACAGCCTATCTAGCGGCTACTTGCGGGCACTGCAGCTGTCAGTGCTGGCGATTTCTTGCACAACGCGATAGATCCACAACCTTTTTTCTTGTTTGGTGGGAAATTAAGAAGATTTTGGCTCCATTATAAAATAAATAGACTGAGATTTACGTCTGTGTTTCACAGCTCATATCTGGTGTTTCTTGATCTAAAAATAAATAAAGAGGAAGAAGGTAATGTTCCCAAACCACTTACCACAAAACCACAGCTACAAATACATTGTTATACTGGACCAGCCAACATCCAGAACTTTTGAATTGAGGGATACCAATTGGACAATATTTGTATTTGTAAATAGGCTTTGGAGGAATTGTAGTCGAGGAGGATTTTAAAACGGAGACTGAAAAGTTGAGACTGTGATTTAAAGAATTTGGGTATCTCAAAATCAATATACAAAAAGAGCTATGACTTATGACAGAACTGACCTATTGAACAGTAAAAATGGCAAAATACCAGAAGAACAAAATAATAACAATGAGGAAAATAAATCCAGTGCATATTTATTTTTGGGGATGATTAAATCCATATTTTCAAAATGGCACAATTATGTAAATTATTGCTTTACCTCATATTCTTCTTTTGCACATCGGAAAGGTCAAAATCTAAAGGAAATCTAAAGGATTCACCAAGCAAGCCATTTTTAAATTGGATCTATCTGTAGTTGAAATCTATAAATGGTTCCTATCGATGTGGGCACAATTAAAAACTTCAGTACGATGGGAGTAGTCTACATGTGTTTGCAACACAGTTTAAGTGGGAAAACCATGAGACAGTTGAGCAGAAGGATATCAGAGCATGTGTATTCAATAAAAAAAATATATTTTGATACCTCTTTTTATAATTATATGCTAATTTAGCCTGGTTATCAAGGGGTTGTCAACTCTAATTTTCAACTGTCAGAAATGACAAGACATTTTGCTAACTTCAAGGTAAGTGTTTATTCTTGTCATTCAAAAAATGTTTGCATACACTACTGATTCTCCTATATCAGATGCACTCATAATCTAGGAAATTTAGATATGCCTTTAAATTAACACATCTTTATCAACATCAATTTTTCTTTCAAGATAATAAGATGTAAAAAGCTATATATTAGATTAAATGCGGATTGAACATTATAATGTATCAATGTGAGTAATAAATGAACATTTTCATACATTCAGCTAAAATGACAAAATGTATCCATATAAACTAGCAAGTGATTCTGATTCTGATACTTTATGTAAATACCTGTATACAAATTGTGTACATTGTGTTCGGATTAATACTATAGTGTTTATTTCAATTATATAAATTCACATATAAAATCCACAATACAATGTCTGAGCTCTTCCATGTACAGGGGAAAACAAGACTACACATTGCATAATGCTTTGTTGCTCAAACTGCCATTATAGATTAATATAATGTATCAGCTGCCTGTGATTGGCCAAAACGAATTATGTATTTTATGCTAATTTTAGCAGGAATTTCAACTGCTTGAAAGCTATAGAGATTTAACAAACTTTATAATGTTTATTTTTGTAACTTTTTCATTCACTACTGATCCTCCTCTATCGAATGCCTCATAATCAATGAAAGTTTAAGGTGATTCTGCGAATAGCCAGTATCACGATCATTACGGTAATCCACTTTAGTATGATGCGTATTTAAGAAACAATTTGATGGGAGGTGTAACGGAACCCATCACTGTTTTACCCTGCTTTATGATTATTATGGTTAAAATATGATCCTACTATTATACTGCATGTATGTTGGTTTATGCTCTGCAGAATATTGGCCCAGACTAGTGCAGACCTTGGCATGGGAGATAATCCTGTTACAGATAAGGAAGTCTATTGTATAAAGTGTTTTCATTCTCAGATAAGAACAAAGAAGGATGATCTAATTAATGTCTGATTGTATCCAAGTTGCCAGGTAGCCTCAGGGAGGTGTGACTCACCTATTGTCCCTCTATGTGTATTGTGTGGCCAACTATGGGGGATATGTATTGCCTGTGAAATGTCTGTGTGTTATGTGTAAAAGATACTTTTACAAACTTTTGAACCCCTGGTCTGATTCATGCCATTTTTTAATATGTTGTTCCCCTGGGTGAGAGCTATTGAACGGTGCTGGACTTAAAGGTGTACCCCCTGTATTTGGGGTACATCCAGAATGTGGTTAAAATTGTGTCTGTTTTAATTGTGTTACCTGTTATCTGAGGGGAGGAGACGTGGGGGTTGAACCATATATATAATTGGCTGTTGTGATGATTATGTGGGTGTAGCCCTTCAGAGGGCACCATTGCATAAAAGGAGATCCCCTGTCATTAAAGAGTACTACTTGACCCTTCAAAACGTAGCCTCGTCTCGTTCTTGGAGGGGATTGCTATATCACACTGGGGATTGCTATGCGCTGCATACTCCCTGGGAGCTTTAAGCTACGGCGGTTGTGGAGTCTGTGGTGGTTGTGGTGTCCGGTGCGGTGCTTGTAGGCCTCGACGCACACTAGGACGCATCCATCAACGGAGGTACCCGGTCGGGGTGCCAGTAGATCCGTTACATTTGGTGGCAGCGGTGGGATGGCGTCCTAGTAAGAGGAAAAGCAGCACGGAGACACCGGTAACGTTTGGAGTTACAAATTGAGGGCAACGCTAGTATCCGTACAGCGCCCCTGGCTACAGCAGGATGGAACCGGCTAGTTTTCAGACGACGTTCCATGATGAGGAGGAGGAGGCGGCCGCGGACTACAGGGATGCAGACAGAAAGGAACTCTGGCATGATGCCCTGGAAGATGCCCAATGGCTGCGAGAGTCTCCCCAGTGATGAGCAGCGGCTACAGAAGCGTGTGGCGATACGGATGTATTTATTGGGAGAGCAGCCCCTGGATGAGTGGGTGACAAGACTAGAGACCCTGGTATGGCGAGAGCTCTGGCTAGACAACGCATACCAGGCCCTCTGGTGGCATACCGTTCGACTTACCCCCTGGACGTCAGAACACGACTTACCGGAGGGGGATGATTATGATGGCCCGGGTTTATTATGGGATGCCTTGGAGGACGACATTGATCTTGGCAGCACGGAGGGGTCTAGGTTTTGGGACATCTACGACTACCGGATGGGCATGTATGTATGGGATGACGAAGGCGAGGTGAGCAAAGACATGACCCACCTGGTAACGAGAGAGTGGGAGCTGGAGCAGGACTACCAACACCTGCTCAGCTTCGTGCAGCCCCAACCTACTCGACAAGCAGAACCAGACTTCATTGACTGGTCCTGGGATGACCTCCAGATGGCAGGTAGAGATGGGACCGAGATCTCTCTACCGGCCCTACAGGGGGCAGAAGGTGTCGTCCTTCCCCCCCAGAGGCAGTGTGAACCCCAGGGGGCAGAAGGTGTCGTCCTTCCCCTCCAGCGGCAGTGTGAACCCCAGGGGGCAGAAGGTGTCATCCTTCCCCCCCAGCGGCAGTGTGAACCCCAGGGGGCAGAAGGTGTCGTCCTTTCCCCCCAGCGGCAGTGTGAACCCCAGGGGGCAGAAGGTGTCGTCCTTCCCCCCCAGAGGCAGTGTGAACCCCAGGGGGCAGAAGGTGTCGTCCTTCCCCCCCAGCAGCAGTGTGAACCACAGGGGGCAAAAGGTGTCGTCCTTCCGCCCCAGCGACAGTTTACCCTGACAAGGGGAGACACCAATCTCCCAGACGGCGCAGATGGGACCGGAGGAGGGGGTAAGTACAAATTCCCCTCCCCAGCTAACTTCTAATGTGGCCCCAGGGTTAACAGAGGAAATGTTAACCCCCACTGACCCCCACGTTTCCCTGGCTGCTGAGCCCGAATATGTCCCAAGTACCCCAGCAGAAGAGCTGACAGCAGGGCAGAGTGCAGTCGGCCTCTGCCCTCCCTTTGTCCCTAGTACAGAGCAGGATGTCCTGCAGGTTATACCAGCAGAAGAGCTGGCATCAGGGCAGAGTGCCGCTGGCCTCTGCCCCTCAAGTCCCCTCAGCGTGTTGCCCCATCACCACAGCGAAATATCCAGGTGCAGTAGCTGTTTGTTGTGGGTGGGCTGCTCTTACACTTTGTTGTTGTGGGGGGGCTGCTCTGGCACCGGTTTATTGTTTGTTGGTGGATCGTCTAAGGGAGGCACTGACTGGCAGAAGGTCAGGTGCCTGGTTAGACTTCCCCCCAAAGGGGAGATGTGTGACGAAGTGCCCTTCGCCACTTTGTCTTGGAGAGGACTGTTTGCCAGCCTCCTGCCCTGCGACTATGGCCCTGGGACATATTGCCCTTTAAACACAGTATTCGGCCATACCAGAGTGTATGTCACTCATTCTGGCCCTTTACATACAGGGGGGTCATTCGGTACTAGCCCTGTGTGAACCATGATACCACAGATAGCTATGCCATGGAGCCCATTCATATAATGAAAGACTATGGGAAAGACTTTAGCTACATGGCAATTGAACTGTGTGAATAGGATCTGAGCACTATTCGGTAGTTTTGTGCGCTCAGATCCCGGCTATCTGGGGATATGTGAAATGTGAGTAAAGGTGAATTGCAGTAATGCTGATGGGTTGTCAAACTAGAGAATTGACCAACAAATACTTTTGTCCGGACATCCCCAGGCCGATCCGTTTGGATCCGATCGTGTAGGCATCAAATGTTTTGTTGATATAATATGTCTTAAACATTCTAATCACTCCCTGATTCATTGATTGGATGAGGTTAGTAGTATTTTGGGGAAGACAGACAACTTGTATATTCGACTAGGGCTAAGATTTTAAAATAAGGTTCTCCTGTTCACAATACTGAAGAACATGGGTGTAGGAGCCCAAACAAATCTGAGCGGGGATAAAGTTTAAAGAGACAAGAAACTACATACAATAGTGGAATACTATTCAATATAAACAGAATGTGTTATTCTGCATATCAAAGCAATGGTACTTATTCACCACCAATAAAAGCAGTTATACGAGGCAATACAGATTCCCCCTCAATTCTAATTGTATAAGTCCAAGTCCTAGTATGGATGAATGATGAGCTGCTATGCTGATGAGTAGATCAGCTGATGAAAAATAATTTGGAGGAGAGGGCAAAAAATGAGAATAAAACAGAAAAAATATATGTTGAAGTAAGTTTGGATTATTTTAATACATGCATAAATACTGTACTTACAAAACATAAAAAATGGTTATCTACTTAATACTAAAAAAGGCCAATTATTTGGCATAAAACATTTGTAGAACCTCTTCTTTAATGATGTATTATGGAATTTACCTTTTAATTTTAAAAAGTATTAAGTAGGTAACCTTTCATTAATCTCATACCCTGTGACTATAAGGTCTATTTAAAAGACTTGTGTGTTTACTGTCAGAGACTGTGGACATGTTTCTGCAGTTTTTATGTTAGTAAGTATAATCTTTGATGTGTTTATTAAAATAACCTAAACTTACCTTGCCTCGCTGTCTGACTGTTAGCGTACCACAAGGTTCAGTCCTGGGCCCCCTCCTCTTCTTGTAACACATGATTCCTCCCTTCACACTATCATAACACTGTATAAAACAGGCTTCCTCCCACCTCACTATAATTTCACTGCATAATAGGCTTCTTCCCCCTCACTATCATATCACTGCATAACACAGGATTCTTCTCACCTCACCATCATATTACTGCTTAACACAGGCTTCCCCCTCCTCCTTATCATACCACTGCATAACTCATGCTTCCTCTCGCCTCACTTTCATTTCACTGCATGTCTCATGCTTCCTTCCACATTACTATCATATAACTGTTAAACACAGGCTTCCTCTCACCTCGCTATCATAAAACTGTTTAACTCAGGCTTCCTCCCTCCTCACTATCATATAACTCCTCACTATCATATCACAGGCTTCCTCTCACCTCCCTATAATATCATTGCAAAACAGGCTTTCTCCCACCTCAATAACATATCACTGCATAACACAGGTTACTTTACTCTCCTAATTGCTACATGATACTTTACTTGGGGAAAATATTGTGTGAGGGTAGGTGGGGTATGGGTGATCAAGGAAAAGAAGAGGAAGGAAAGAGGAATTAGTGAAGAGCAAGATGCAGAAGGAAGAGATAGGTATAAAGTGAGGGGGGTAAAGTTAAGACAGAAAACAAAACAATTAAAAACAAAGAGAAGAAGTGAGCTGGGAAGAAATTAATCAACTAATTATATTGCAATACTAAAAAAGGAAATCCAGATCAGGTATTGTGATGCAAAAATGCATGCCTAAAAGTATACTAGCCATTTTTAATTACAATGTTCTGTGTACCTTTGTGCAAATACTCTTTCTGCTGCTCTTACCAGGTAACATTCCAAATCCTGGCTGCCCATTGCATCTTCCCAGGGCTGTTAAAAAAGCTGGGAGTCAAAAGTTTTCCAGGGAGAGACATTCTGCTACTCTAGTGGCAAAAGCTGGTAATGCATGATTACATTTAATTTCAACATTTTGTGTGTCTCCTAATAATATATTCTGGGGGGAATTCCCCCCCAGTTCCTACTCCCCTACTGAAGATAACTCAATGTTCAGCATTGACACAAGATAGTCAAAGAAAATATGTTTTCTCCCTTTTTTCATTATTTTTTTTGGTTAAGGGAAGAGCACATTAGGTGTTGTCCTCCTGGTTGCACATTTAGAGCCTCATTCAATTGAGGCTTTCGGGAGATCCGGGCTCGCAAATGGAGTCTGTAACTAATTTTACTATTCAATTGGCTTCCATTTGCGGGCTCTGATCGAGTGACGGGCTCCGAGTTGTGATTCATAGCGATTTATAATATCACAAGTTAATGCCCTCCAAGCCTTTGATCTTTTGCGTCTGCAAAAGTTGCCATCAGTAAAATCGCAAATCGCTCTGATTCCCCTTCGCTAACTGTCAAGCCCGCAAAAGGCAAACATCAAACCACAACTAACTGGTACCAAGGAGGTCACGCAAAGTGCTTAATGCCATGTACGAAGTATTGTAAATGCATATATAAACACTCTACTTTACTTTTATTAAAAGGGAAAGTGATGTAAGGTCTTAGAATTAATAGCCCACCATCGACAAGTTTCCGTGTTATATCAATCCTGGCAATCAATGTGTTAATTCATATAATGGAACTCGCATGTAATAGAATATCATATTTATGGCTTTATCAATATTGCATTATATCTGGAATGTATGTCCATTCGTAATTTATACTTCAAGCCTGAATGACCCTGAAATCCAACCTCCATTTTCCATAGTCCTACGGGTTTGAACACGATTGCTGACGCAAGGCCGTAACTCTTGGTTAGAAACAGTCAATGGAATGTGGATCCGATCGGGACTCGTGGTTCAAGCCTGTAGGACTTCAATGAAAAACAGAGGTTGGTGCATACGAGCTTGAACCATGAGTCACGATCGCACCCACATTACATTGACTATTTCTAACCGAGAGTTACGGCCTTGCATCAGCAATCATGTTCAAGGCCGCAAATGCTACTATCGAGAGCATGGTTTGCGATGTGCACTATCAGGCCGGGACTTACAAGCACGGCCAATTGAATAGGACCATAAGTTGCGGCGGCTGCGTGCTCGCAGCAGGCACGCAGACATAATGCCTACTACAATGGAGTTGCAAGCACTGAATTGAATAAGGCTCTTAGGGAGCAGTGCTGGTTAAAGAGTTACCTTTTTTCTCTTTCTCTTGCTTGTACAACATATACAACTGATAACATTATCTGACAGGAAAAATATATGAGGGCAACATCTTTGTACAAATCTCTGAATTACTGCTAGTTTAATATATTATGATGGACTTTGATCATATCTGAAAATTTTATTTAAGCTGAGAATCTAGAAGAGTTAACAAACCAACCAGAACTGGCACCTAATAGCTTTTACTGGGCCTTCTTTATCATTCATCCTTTTCCCTAGGCATGGAGCATTCTGATTGGTATGCTGCACTGATTGTGCCCATCAATATACATTCTCAGCATTCGCTTAAATGTATGATGGTGAATTTTATTCATTGACCTGGATTTGAACTCATGAAGATGAATACCTTACAAGCAAGAAAAAGATGGAAGACTGCCTTATTATCAAGAGAGCAGTATGACCTACTTATGCTGTGCTTGGAAACCGCTCCATGTTTTCCACTATAGAACTTTAGACACTGGCAATAATCCTCGACTGAGCACTTTTCTTTATCTTCTCAACACTGCCTTGAATGATACGAACAACACTCTTTCTTAATCAAAGCACACTTTAAACATCTTATACACATTCTCCTCTGTGAAGGTATTGGATCACTTGCAATATTATATCAATTGTGTCACGACCCAGAGAAGTGGGGCTCAGTACACCCCTAATTCTCCTACTGTAGCTTAAAGGAGCAATCTGCAGGTTGTGACTTTATATTCATCTCATCACCCAGCACTTGAGATCAGGACATCAGTCATGGAGAAACAGAAGAAATCAGACGAACAACACAATTTCTTAGTTCAGAGGCAGACTGAGACTTAAAAAGAGATTTTACACAGCGCCAAAAGATCCACCTCCCACACCTTCCTCCTCAGACATTCTTTCCTGTGAGATATATCTGATCTGGTATGTATCTTGGTCCATATGTTGGGGGGAGGGTTCGATTTATCTTGGTCCTCAAACCTGATTTGCTTTACAACCCTAGAGAGCAATTAACTAACTTCAGTTTTTATTACTGAGGCCAGAGACAAGCATTTGCCCACATTAGCTTCTCCCCACCTGGAATTCTGGTGGTGGAGGGCACTTCTATGCCTAGGTCAGAGGCCAGATGCCTCTTCTCTGGTTTTACAATATGTATTTCCTTATATGTGCTTTATTTCACAAACTAAAATGATATAAACTAAATGCACAAATTAAATGGGCAACAATATATTCACATTAGTTGCTTTTAACATAACAATGCATTTTGATAGCCTTGATGTTAGCAATGATATGTGTAAGAGACCCAGATAACAGGGATACTTGTTGGGTGCAGGGGTGCCCCATCCTGGCTCCAAAATCATCCATGACAAATTGTGATTATTTTTCTTTCTTTTTTAGGTTTAGTCTCCCCAGATGAGATGTTCTCACTACCTGTCATCAGGATCCTATTCCATCTCAGCTCATCCCTCCCTTCTCTACCACACTAATCCCAGCTCTCAGACATATTTTCAACCTTTCCTTAAATACTATTCCATCTTCATTGCATCTAACTACTATATTTCCATCTTCATTGCATCTAACTACCGCCCCATCTCTCTACTACCCCAGGCTTCCAGACTGATGGAGCGGCTCGTCTATAACCGCCTTACCAGCTTTATTTCCTCTAACTCCCTTCTTGACACCTTCCAAACCGGCTTACGGCCCAAACACTCCACTGAGACAGCTCTCACTAATTACCTGCTTACCATCAATCTCTCTACTGCCTTTTGATACAGTCGACCATCCACTTCTACTCTCCTCCCTTTATTAGAGACTCTGCTTTCTCATGGTTCTCATCATACCTACAAAATCGAACATTCAATGTCTTCTTCTCCGACAACTTTTCTTCTCCTTACCCCCTGTCTGTTGGCGTACCCCAAGGATCAGTCCTAGGCCCCCTCCTCTTCTCCATCTACACATTCTCACTTGGTACCCTAATAAACTCTTTTGGGCTTCAGTATCATCTCAATGCAGATGATACCCAAATCTACCTCTCAGCACCAGATCTATCGCTCTCTCTTCTAAAACACGTCTCCAACTGCCTCTCTAATATGTCCTCTTGGATTTCTACCCACAATCTCAAACTCAACATGTCTAGGACTGAACTCCTTATTTTCCCTCCCTGTACCACAGCGTCAATTTCTCACATCTCTCTCACTGTCAACAAGGACATCGTCACCCCCACCTCCCAAGCCCGTTGCCTTTGGGTTCTACTGGACCCCGCCCTGTCTTTCATACCTCACATACAGTCACTAACTAAATCTTGTCTTTTCCATCTAAAAACATCTCCAGAATTCAACACTATCTTACGTAAGACACAACTAAAATCCTTATACACTCATTATCTCTCGACTCGACTACTGCAACTCACTTCTTGCTGGCCTACCCACCACCCGACTATCCCCACTTCAATCTATTATGAATGCCTCTGCTAGACTCGTCTTCCCAACACAACGTGTCGGAATCACCTCTCTGTCAATCACTCCACTGGCTTCCCTTAGCCTCCAGAATAAAATTTAAAATCATGACCCTAACTTACAAATCCAACAACAATAGTGCACCTCCATACATCTCTGGTCTCAAATACTCCCCCACCTGCCCTCTTTGTTCTACTAATGACCTTCTTCTTTCTACAACTCGTCACCTCCTCTCACTCTTGCCTCCTCTCACTCTCTGCCCCTATTCTCTGGAACTCCTTTCATCCTCCACCAGATTATCCTCCTGCCTCAAAACATTCAAAACCTCTCTAAAAATGCATCTCTTTAAAGAAGCGTATCACCTTCCACCCTAACACGCTCTTCACCTCTCTCTCCCTCCTTTATCACACACAATACCTTTAGGTTGTAAGTCTGCGAGTTTCAATCCTGCAGGGTGCTTTGGGGAAAGCACCATGGACACTGGATTCAAGGCTCAAAGATGTTTAATTTGTATTTATCTTTGTCTTGAACTTATGTACAGCGCTACAGAATATGTTGGCGCGTTATAAGAAAGCGATAATAATAATAATTATAATAATGAGATAGATTTGTGGTTTTCTCTCATGGTTGGTGTCTCCATATGAGGTAGAACACCCTTAGTTCTTAATACAGTGTATTTCCCTCTTTAGCATCAATGACAGTGTGCAGTATTTTGTGATAGTTGTCTATGAGGACCCTAATCCTTGCAGGTAATATAGCTGCCCATTCGTCTTAGCAAAATGCCTCCAGGTCATACAAAGTGTTTGGTCGTCTTGCATGAACTGCACGTTTGAGATCTCCCCAGAGTGGCTCGATGATATTATGGTCAGGAGACTGTGATGGCCACTCCACAACCTTCACCTTTTTCTGCTGTAATCACTGGAGGGTCAACTTGGCCTTGTGCTTAGGGTCATTGTCATGCTGGAAAGTCCAAGAGTGTCTCATAAGCAGCCTTCGTACAGAAGAATGCAAACTGTCTGCCAGTATTTTGTGATAACATGCTGCATTCATCTTGCCATCAATTTTCACAAGATTCACTGTGCCTTTAGAGCTCCCCCCCCCCAAAAAAAAACATCAGTGGTCAATAATCCTGCAGAAGAAATGGATTAGCCCTCATAGTCAATCAAAAGGTGGCCAAAGCAGTGCTCAATTACAGCCCAGTAAATTACAGAATGATTTAGATTTGAATTCAAGGTAAGCCATTTAACATCACAGTGATGCAAGTCTATGCTCCAGCTATGGTTGCTGAAGGGGCTGAAGTTGTTAATTTCTATGAGGATATTCAACACCTCCTGGTTATAACACCAAGAAAAGATGTTACTATCAACACAGGAGATTGGAATGTTAAAGTAGGGAAACAAAAGATACCTGGAATAACTGGCAAACTTGGCCTTGGAGTACAAAATAAAGCAGGTCCGAGATTAGTAGAAATCTGTCAAGATAATTATGTGATCATAGTAAACATACTCTTCCAACAGTCTCCTATGACGACTCTACACATGAACATCACAGAGATGGCAACATAGAAATCAGATTGACTATATACTTTGTTGCCAAAAATGGAGGAGCTCCATACAGTCAGCAAAAACAAGACCTGAAGCTGATTGTGGCTCAGACCATAAGCTTCTTATTGCAAAGTTCAGAATCAAACTGAGGAAAAGAGGTGAAATCATCAGACCAAGTAGATAGGAAATAAATAATATCACTTATGAATATGCAGTGGAGGTAAAGAATAGAACGGACTAGACATGGAAGATAAAATGCCTGAAGAACTTTAAACAGACGTTTGAAAAAAAAAAAAAAAAAACTAAGTTAGATGTGCTCATCAGAGATGGAACAAACCTTAATAGGATAGTTCTATGGACACAATAAGCCACTCTGAGAGCAACCTCTTTTATCTCACTTGTACCCTTCACTGGGAGAAATATCCTGTAGTATAGCAGTCTGGTCCCACTCAAAAGAGTGACGCAGCCCCGAACTACCAGGCAATCCTACCCTGAACAGGGGAAACAGCAAACCCCAGACTCGTTTCTGCCTTTATGGGCCTCGTCGCTGAGGTGCAGCTGAGCTCCCTAAGGCACAGTGAGCAAGGGGTCCACCTCTTGAGTCCCCTTTCACCCTTTCACCCTTAGGGAGACTAAACCCTAAGGGTAATTTGCATAAACAAAAAACTAAGTCAGAGGTGCTCATCAGAGAACAAACTACCTTTATGGGCCTCGTCAAGGAAGGTGCAGCTGAACTCCCTAAGGCACACTGAGCAAGGGGTCCACGTCTGGAGTCCCCTATCACCCTTAGGGAGCTCCTCTACTCTATTTGCATACATTTTCCTCACCGTATGGATGATAGGGGGAATCAAACATGGACTCCTTGGTCACTGTGCCTTAGGGAGTAAAGCTGCACCTCACTGACAAGGCCCAGAGCGACCGAAACAAGTCTGGGGTTTGCTGTTTCTCTTGTTCAGGGTAGAATTGCCTGGTATTTCCGGGCTGGGTCACTCTTTTGAGTGAGACCAGACTGATATACTACAGAATCTTTCTCCCTGTGAAGGGCACAAGTGAGCTAAAAGAGGTTGCTCTCTGAGTAGGTAACCAGACCTATAGAAATACCCACTAAGGTATTTTTTGTTCTCAGATGAGCACCTCTTCTCTATTTGCATTGTTCAGAAACCAACAACAACTTTGATACTTGGAACAATTGAAGGCACACAAAGCAGGTGTCAGCAGAGGTGGCTATGGATAGATGAGGGCATTGAAGCAATGTGCATGAGCTTGATGGAGCTCATAGGAGCAGTGGTTTACAGATGTGCCCGGTTTGCTACGGTCCATAGAATGAAATGACTAAATGACTAACAACAACAATTAAAAATTATTTATATGCTTCATCGTGTGGTATTCTGCATTCTACTCTTATCTAGCTCATAAAATAACTAAAGCCTTTAATTATTAACAATTAAAACATTTTCTTCTTTAATGTCATGAGACATTTGATTTTATTCCTTCATGTTTTAGACACATTGGAGGATCCATGGATTCAAATAACAGTTCTTTTGAAAGACTGCCTCTATGAACAACAACTAAATAATAGGACTGTATAGAAGAGCAAGTCACAATAGGGAAGCCCTACCCTCAGACTCCAAGCAAATTAGTCGTGCAAAGTATTAAAAAATAATATATGTATAAAGGGAATTTTTATGTTTGCAAGTTTTTTTTAACTTTCTTACTGCACATGTAGAGTTTTCCCTTCGTTATTGACCTTTTAGAGTTTGGAGACCCACAGCTAAGCTGTAGATTGAGAAGCTACTGAATAAAAGCATATTTAATATTAAAATACCAGTGACTTGCCCGTCAAAAATGACGGGGCAATAAAATTGTAAGGCAGGTAATGCTGTTTGCCACAGACAGTAAGTGTTTTGGTCATCTGAGATCCTTCTGTGCTCATTGCGAGCCTCGCACTGAGCGCCTTTCGGTTGGTGTATTTTTATTGTCCTTGCTAATAGTGTATCTTGTACCTTGTACGGCTTTTTGTAAAAGTTGTGTGTGCTTGGTGGTGTTTTGCGGCTTTAGGGGTCGTGTAGACTCATTTTCGTTTTTATCGGAGGCCATTTTTTCTCTCACTTAGGGGATTTTCGAGTGTCTAAACTCTGTAAATTGGACTTAAACTGAGGTGTAACCTCACTTCCAGACATCCTGGCTGTCCCCCCTTGTTGTGTGTGATGTTTTTATTTTATTTTTGCGTGTATTTTGTGTTATTTTTATGTTTTTGCGAGTTCGTAAATTTGTTTTCTAAGTCCCGCTTCTCGTATATTTTTGTGTAAGTCCGTATTTATTTTTCTAAATCCCGCGAAAATCTGATAAGCAAATGTATAGTCTGTGCCTGTAAGAGCCAATGTATAGCCTGTAATGCATATATGCATTTTGTATCTGTAAGCGCCAATCTGCATCATTTGTCTGTAACAGCCAATGTGCAGGCTGTGTCTGTAGGAACCAATATGCATCCTGTATCTGTAAGTACTGATCTGCACCCTGTGTCTGTAAGAGCCAATGTGCAGGCTGTGTCTGTAAGAGTCAATGTGCAGCCTGTGTTTACAAGAACCAAAGTTCAAAGCAATAACCTCTCTCCTTCTCCTCCTCTACATCAACACCATCCAATTTGGCCCTCATATCCTCTCATTGCAATTAAAGTGAAGTGAAATTCTATTTGATCTAATTATTGTTTTTTATTTATATCTGTTTAGTTTTAAGGTTTCGTATAAAAAACAGGACCAGCAGTTCAAAATGCTTGTTTGGAACTCAACAAGGAACAGATTAAGGACGAGAACTGAGGCACCACTGTATATATATATATATATATATATATATCACATATATAGTTGTGAGCAGCAGAAAATGTTGCTAACGCTGACATCATAAAGGGGGCGTGGCTATGATGTAAGTGGGGGTGGGCCTAACACCTGATTTTAACAGAAGCGTGGCGGCCATTTGCATTTCAGAGAAAGACAGCAAAGTAAGAGAGGGAGACAGGTACAGAGAGAGAGGGAGACAGCTACAGAGAGAGAAGAAGACAGGTACAGAGAGAGAAGGAGACAGGTACAGAGAGAGAGGGAGACAGGTACAGAGAGAGAGGGAGACAGGTACAGAGAGAGAGGGAGACAGCTACAGAGAGAGAAGGAGACAGGTACAGAGAGAGAGGGAGACAGCTACAGAGAGAGAAGAAGACAGGTACAGAGAGAGAAGGAGACAGGTACAGAGAGAGAGGGAGACAGGTACAGAGAGAGAAGAAGACAGGTACAGAGAGAGAAGAAGACAGGTACAGAGAGAGAAGGAGACAGGTACAGAGAGAGAGGGAGACAGGTACAGAGAGAGAGGGAGACAGGTACAGAGAGAGAGGGAGACAGGTACAGAGAGAGAGGGAGACAGCTACAGAGAGAGAAGGAGACAGCTACAGAGAGGGAGAGAGACAGGTACAGAGAGAGAGGGAGACAGGTACAGAGAGAGAGGGAGACAGGTACAGAGAGAGAGGGAGACAGCTACAGAGAGAGAAGAAGACAGGTACAGAGAGAGAAGGAGACAGGTACAGAGAGAGAAGGAGACAGGTACAGAGAGAGAGGGAGACAGGTACAGAGAGAGAAGAAGACAGGTACAGAGAGAGAAGAAGACAGGTACAGAGAGAGAAGGAGACAGGTACAGAGAGAGAGGGAGACAGGTACAGAGAGAGAGGGAGACAGGTACAGAGAGAGAGGGAGACAGGTACAGAGAGAGAGGGAGACAGCTACAGAGAGAGAAGGAGACAGCTACAGAGAGGGAGAGAGACAGGTACAGAGAGAGAGGGAGACAGGTACAGAGAGAGAGGGAGACAGGTACAGAGAGAGAGGGAGACAGGTAAAGAGAGAGAGGGAGACAGGTACAGAGAGAGAGGGAGACAGGTACAGAGAGAGAGGGAGACAGCTACAGAGAGGGAGAGAGACAGGTACAGAGAGAGAGGGAGACAGGTACAGAGAGAGAGGGAGACAGGTAAAGAGAGAGAGGGAGACAGGTAAAGAGAGAGAGGGAGACAGGTACAGAGAGAGAGGGAGACAGGTACAGAGAGAGAGGGAGACATAAAGAGAATTACAGAGCAAGAGCACACACAGACAGTGAGGGAGCACAAAGACAGCGCAGAGAGAGTTCACAGATAGAGCGCACAGAGAGTGCAGAGAGATTGACAAAGAGAGTGAGGGGTACAGAGACAGAGATTGCACACAGACAGCAGTGCACATAGGGTGCAGATAGAGAAAGCGCACACGCAGAGAGCATGCCCAGCCGGTACATCTACACATTATATAGTAATAATAATAATAATGCACAAGAGCATGCCCAGCCGGTACATCTACACATTATATAGTAATCACATATATAGTTGTGAGCGTACGAGTTGTTGCTAACGCTGCGGGCTCGCGTAGCGAGCCAAGGCCCTCGCAAAGCGAGGGCACTGGGCGAGGGTCTCAGTTGCTGGCATGGAGCGCCAAAGGCGCTCCTTGCCAGCAACTGAGGACCCTCGCGAAGCGAGGGCCTCAGTTGCTGGCATGGAGTGCCGTAGGCGCTCCATGCCAGCAACTGAGACCCTCGCCCAGTGCCCTCGCAAAGCGAGGGCCGCGGGCTCGCTACGCGAGTCGCGGCCCTCGCATAGCGAGGGCCTTGGCTCGCGCAGCGAGCCAAGGCCCTCGCAAAGCGAGGGCACTGGGCGAGGGTCTCAGTTGCTGGCATGGAGCACCGAAGGCGCTCCTTGCCAGCAACTGAGGACCCTCGCGAAGCGAGGGCCTCAGTTGCTGGCATGGAGTGCCGTAGGTGCTCCATGCCAGCACCTGAGGACCTCGCAAAGCGCAAAGTTCACGTCGCAACCCAAAGAGCACGACACACACATTACGGCCTCGCAACACTCGGACGCAACTCGCGAACATTACAAAATGTAAAACACAATACATACACACAGCACATACATAAAAACCTTACCTACACCAAGAGGGAGCACCCAGGACCTCAAAAATGCCACTTAGACCTTCATTTTACTCGAAATAAAAGAGTTTAGAGACTAAAAAAAACTGTAAGCGAGAGAAAAAATGGCCGCCGAACAAAACGAAAACGAGGCTACAGCACTCTAAACTCGCAAAACACCACAAGAAACTCGCAAAACGCCACAAACGACCTACAGATATTCATACCACACAGTGCACACATTCAGCATGCTTACACAGCAGCTCCACACCACTAATGCTCCAGCAACATCAAAACAGATTGCCAGCTCTTCAACACAATGCTTCAAAATAGGTAAAGTATATTCATTTAGTAATCTATTACATATTTCAGTATTATACACCAAACAGCATTAGCTACCTTACAATTTCATTGCCGTCATTTTTTGACGGGCAATATTCTAGTATATATATATATACTAGCGACTTGCCCGTCAAAAAATTACGGTCAATAAAATTTTAAGCCATGGCAATGTGTTTGACACACAATGTGAAGGTTTTTGTATTGTGAGGACCTTCGGCGCTCATTGCAAGCCTCGCGCTGAGCGCCTTTGCTTTTGGTGTACTTTTGCTCCTCTGAGCAGCCTCTGCGCTCATCACAGATACATATGTCTATATTTTTGTAAATAATAATCAATTAATTAGTTACTTAATGAATTAATAAACTTTACCTAATTGTAATTAATATATCCATCAATCAATAGTCTAACAACCAAGAGCTAACAACCTTTTTTCATTTTCTCCTCTGGTGTACTTTTGCTCCTCTGAGCAGCCTCTGCGCTCATCACAAAGCCAGATACATATGTCTATATTTTTATAAATAATATTTTTTATAAATAATAATAAATTAATTAGTTACTAAATGAATTAATCTACTTTACCTATTTGTAATTAATATATCCATCAATCAATAGGCTGAAAAGCTAACAATCATATAATGTCCAGCTGGACTGTTGCTGGCCTGTGGAGATTTTTTTATGAATGTCCAAACTGTTCATTAGAAGTAGGCTGCGTGCGTGAGGGCAAACCATTGGTTTATTTGTGTACTGTAGATGCGTAATGTTGTGATTTGCAAGTTCGGAGTGTAAAGTAGCGTCGTTTGTGTATGTGCTACGCGGTTCGCGAGTATTTGGTGTCCTTTGTAGTAGTGTATTTTGTGCCTCGTACGTTTCTGTGTCCGAAAGTGTGACGCTTTTGGCTGTGTGTTGATTTTCGAGTGCTGAAACTCTTTAAAATCAACTTAAATTCGCGTTCCACCCTACTTCCAGACGTCCTGGCTGTTCCCCTATGCTGTGTGTGATGTTTTTGTGTTTTTCGTGTATTTTGTTTTTCCCAGTTCGGCCGTTAACTTCGTATTTTTCCTACCTCTTATTTTTTTTTCTAAGTTCCGCGTCTCGTAATGTTATTTTTTCTAAGTCGCGCGTTTGCAATTTAATTGGCAATTTAATAGGAGTGTATATAAGCACATAGCATTGTTTTTTCCCCAGAAGTGTTTATTTAGTGAACTTCTACGCAAAAGCAAGGTCTTCAGTAACTAAAAACTTATTTAAAAAAAAGAGGCTATATGCTTATATAGAGCCCTATTCAATTGGGCGAATGTGATTTTTTTTGTGTATTTTGTTTTTTTGCGGTTCGGCCAATAACGTATTTTTCCTACCTCGTATTTTTTTTTTCTTAGTCCAGCGTCTCGTAATGTTTTTTTTTCTAAGTCACGCGTTCGTCAACTGCTTGCAGCCTAACAGCTTTATTAAATTGCGAATGGGGCAATTGAATAGGGGTGTATATAAGCACATAGCATATATTTTTTTCTTCCAGAAGTGTTTATTTAGTGAACTTCTATGCAAAAGCAAGATCTTCAGTAACTAAAAACTTATTTAAAAAAAACATGCTATGTACTTATAAAGAGCCCTATTCAATTGGGCGAATGTGAATTTAATAAGTCTGTAAGGTGATCCTGCGTTTCCTAAGTGTTTGTAGGCTAAGTACCACGTGTTTCCTTGCCTCCACTGCTTGCCTTCGGCACTTATTAACCAAGTGCTGTGCGTGTTAGTGGCATTTACCCAGCAGACCCGCTCAGCAGCACCGTTCATCCCAGTCCCCCACAGCAGCACCATTCGCCCTTTCAGCCTCTCTCAGCAGCACCATTCACCCTTTCAGCCCCCTCAGCAGTAATATTCACCTTCCATCCCCTCAGCAGCGACATTCACTCCCAACATCCCGTCAGCAGCAGCATTCACGTTTTCATCCCCCTCAGCAGCAATATTCACCCCCCAGCCTCCCTAAGCAGAACCATTCACCCCCAGCCCCCCTCAGCAGCACCATTCACCCTTTCAGTCCCCTCAGCAGCAATATTCACCCCAGCCCCCCTCAGCAGCTCCATTCACGCCCAACATCCCCAGGCCCCCTCAGCAGTACCATTCACCCCTCCAACCCCCTCAGTAGCAATATTCACCCCCTCAGCAGCACCAGTCACCCCCAACATGCCCTCAGCTGCACCATTCACCCTTTCAGCCTCCTCAGCAGCAATATTCACCCCCAACCCCCCACAGCAGCACCATTTACCCAGCAGACCCCCTCAGCAGCACCATTCACCCCTCCAACCCCCTCAGCAGCAATACTCACCCCCTCAGCAGCACCATTCACCCCCAACATCCCCTCAGCAGCAGCATTCACCCTTTCAGCCCTCTCAGCAGCAATATTCACCCCAGCCCCCCTCAGCAGCACCATTCACCCCCCAGCACCATTCACCCCTCCAACCCCCTCAGCAGCAATATTCACCCCAGCCCCCCTCAGCAGCACCATTCACCCTCCAACCCTCTCAGCAGCAATATTCACCCCAGCCCCCTCCGCAGCACCTTTCACCCCCAACACTCCCTCAGCTGCACCATTCACCCTTTTAACCCCTCAGCAGCAATATTCACCCCAGCCTCCCTCAGCAGCACCATTCACCCCCAACACCTCCTCAGCAGCACCATTCACCCTTTTAACCCCTCCAGCAGCAATATTCACCCTCCAGCCCACCTCAGCAGCACCATTCACCCCCAGTCCCCCCTCACCAGCACCATTTACCCCTCCAATCCCCTCAGCAGCAATATTCACCCCCAGCTCACCTCAGCAGCACCATTCAACCCAACACCCCCTCAGCAGCACCATTCACCCTTTCAGCCCCTCAGCAGCAATATTCACCCCCAGACCCCTCAGCAGCACCATTCACCCCCCAGCTCCCTCAGCAGCACCATTCACCCCCAGCCCCCTTAGCAGCACCATTCACCCCCAACACCCCCAGGCCCCCTCAGCAGCACCATTCACACAAAAAAATAGGACCCCCATCAAGGACCCTTCTCCTCTTACTTGTGCACGGCAGTCCCTGTCCATGAGCCTATTGCTTAGAGGTTGGGTATCCTTCCCCTCCAGGAGCTTCATACTGCAGGGTCACGTGACATCATTAGGAATTCCCCTCCCCTGCTATATGAAGTTCCGGCAGGGGAAGGATACCTAACCACTGAGCAATGGGATCCGGGACAGGGGCTGACGGAGGCCGGCCAGTTTGGGGAGCTCCGCTCAGTCACCTCCTCCCGGGCTGTGCATCGGGTGCCATGCTGCCATTGTAGTGGGCCGGACCGGGACAGCCCGCTGTCTGGATGTGGCCCGTGGGCCATAAAATGCCCAGGTCTGCCCTAGCTCATTAAACATACCAGAGCTAGTGGGAGGGCTTCATGCAGTCAAATTAGAGATTCTAATAACAGTGACAACATGGTGAAAAATCATTTTCAATAATTCAAACAGTTTTCTTACATGGTTTTTTAAGCTCTATCTGGTAGTGCAGAGCGATTTTGTCATACTCAATATCCCTTTAACGTTCGAATTTTGGATTTTTTTTGTGGGTTGTCTACTTTCTCTATCTTAGTCTTCTTATGCAACTACCGGTATTACTTTTGGGCTTTGTAGATGTGCTCTAAATTTTCTTTTCTTTACTTGCTGCAGGCAGTATAAAGCATTCTATGTGTGATTTGCCTACAGTACCAGTGGAAACTGGTAAGTTGTATCACATATAATAGGTGTCAAACTGCGAGACTTCGTCACACTTTGCGAGGTGCGTACGACTTAGGCGTTGAGCGCCGCAAGCGCTCATCGCTTGCGAGCCTCGCAAAGCGAGGCGAGACGTTAAACCCTAGCACTTAGCCGATGAGCAACCAAAGGCGCTCATTGCTGCGAGGCGAGCTGTTAAACTGTAGCACTTAGCCCATGCGAGCCTCGCGAAGGCGAGCCGTTAAAATACGAGACGTGGGACTTAGAAAAAAAAAATACGAGACGCAGGACTTAGGAAAAAACAGATACGAGACGCAAAAATTTACGAGATTAGCAGCCGAACAAAAAACACGAAAAACACACTAAATACACCCCCAACAATTACAAAAACATCACAGACAGCAAGGGGCTACAGCCAGGATGTCTGTGAGTGAGGTGGCACGCGAATTTAACTACATTCAGACGATTTTCACTCGAAAATCGCCTAAGCGCGGAAAAAATGTCCGCCGAAATTTTTTTTAAACGAGGCTACACGACCTCGGACCGCGCAAAGTACTGCAAACATCACACTACGACCTACAAGATACACTATTACAAAAGCCGGAAAATGCTCACAAGACGCGTACCACATTAATAACATTACGACTATACAATGCTGCGTAACACAATACACCAATGGCTTTACCTTGCGCACGCAGCCTATTTAGAATGCGCACTTGGAACATTCATTACACTTTATAAGCAGGGCACTAACACTCGAAATGCATATTCTATGCATATGCAAAATACAAACAGATTGTTAGCTGTTCAGCCTATTGCTCGCTTCATATATCAATTATATATTAATTTATTGAATAAATCATTAATTATCACTTAACTACATATACAAAGAAATAGATATCTCTCTCACATGACCAAAAGTCAACAGTAGAGGCTTGCAATGAGCACCGAAGGTGCTCAGCGCAAGCCTCGCAATGAGCACCAAAGGTCCTCACAGTACAAAACGGTTTCAATTGTGTCTCAAACAGCATTCCCATGGCTTAAAATTTTTATGACGGGCAAGTCGCTAGTACATATATAATGATGCCTTTCTGGTGCCAAAAGTGTCCATGTATTTATAAGTTTCCTAGGTTTCAAATGTTTGTTAAGAAACAGGCAGTGATCATCAGACAAATATGTCTTACATAGAAAAGTTTAATGTACTTACAGTGTTATGTGCAGGAAAGTATAATCTAGCTTTGCACACCCACAGGGATCTTACATAACCAAAGTACCTTTCTGGTAGAGACCAAAGGTAGTACTGCTGCAGTATGGAATCACATGGTTGGGTGGGGTCTGAGCTTGCAGCTAAATCAGAGGACAAGGAGAGAGAGACTACATATCCCAGTCTGTTTTGCAACACAAGAATCCCAGATACAAATACAAATGTTTCATCTAACCTCTGCTTTCTACTGATTGGCCAAAGCAAATTGTGAATTTTATGCTAATCTTAGCAGGGATTTTCAGGGGTTTCAACTAACAAAAGCTGCAGTTTGCAAACTGAAGGGATTTAGCAAACATCAGGGTGAGTTTGTAAATATTTATTTTGGTATTTTTTCATGCAACAAAATGTTTTCATACACTACTTACTATCCTCTACCAGATGCATTGATAATCCAGATATGCCTTTAAAGAAACATACCAGCATACATAATGCAATAAAGCTCATAAACCTCTAGATGGCGCTAAATGATAAATATTAGCATATAAAAGCAACAATCTTGATTAATCTGTAACTCTTATTGATTTTTATCATTTTGAACATTTTAATTAGTATTACATTTTCTATTCCATGTATATTCATCTGTACTGACACTTAAAATAACATTAATTGCATACATGGCTGCATTGGTGTGCCATAGACCAAAAGTCCATCTATACAAATGTATAAATTTACTTATTAGTTGATTAGCAATAAAATCAGGATTTGAAGAAACTAAATTCAATTTATCCTTTTAAACTTACATCTGAACTTTAGTGTTTCAGGTCTAGCAGAGCTGCTTCTTTCCAAACCCAGTTATGAGAATCTGCCCAAGAGACTGTACTCAAATTTCTACTAGACCAGTATAGGTTAGCTAGCCTGCATTGGCCACAACAGGGAAGGAGGCAGATAAAGTCTCATATCAGCACAGCCTACTGGTAAGATCTGTTTCCACCACCTATACACCTGGATGGAGAGATGAATATCTGCTGATGCCTGAAAAACTAAAGTTCAAATGTAAGTTCTAAAATTATATTGCAATGTTATTTTTCAAGTCCCTCCAGCAGCAATATTCACCCCCCAGCCCACCTCAGCAGCACAGTGTTGTTAATCAGTTATTAAATAAACAAATGAAACAATATTGCAAGGACAGTAGTGCTTTAAGAGATAATGAAGGTTAAGTAACTAATATTCCCCTGTTAACCAGTGAAATCATGGAGCCTAATTCAATTCTAAGGCCACAACTCGCGGTATACAGACCGTATGTCTGCGGACCTGTTGCAAGCTCGCAGTTGTCTCCAATTCCGGCGCTATTCAATTGAGCAAGGGCTCAACTTACGGACTAGGGCCTCAAGCCTGTAAACTCCTTCCGCGGCCACAAACTGTTAATGGGCTGGACTAGATGCGGCCCGAGGTTATGATCCAATCACGGTATAATGGAGTGAGACACAGGCCTCTCAGCCAATAGAAAGCGGTCTAGCTGAAGATGATTGGCAGAGATAGATTATAAAGTTATGTTCCACATGCCCATTCGTTGACTGCGTTTTTAGATTTTGACGAAGTAGTACGCAGGCCCCGGGATTTGATTTTTTTTCCGAGATTGAGTTCTGAGAGCAGTATATTGCAGTTTTGTTTATTTATATTCATCTATTCACAAATTTACACTTAATCCTTTTTTTATGTTTTTTATTTTCATACAAAACATATCCAAAAAAATAAAACAGTACAAAAACAAGTTCCAACTGGCAATCTTTTAAGTGATCTTTAGCAAAGAGATAATGTCAACATTTTAAACATACAACTTATCAGGAGTTATTTATCATAATGTCCTTGTCTTTTAACTTCCAATATTATCTCCTCTTATTTACAAATTTTCTTTATTTATACATTGATAAATAGGTGACACAGACATTTTGTGTTATTACACCAGTTGGAACTGTACAATCAACGTAACATTAATCTGACTGCGTAGTTTCTAATATTGAACCAGAATTTCTAGCCTGCTTAATTATTCTTTCCATATTGACCACGTCATTTTTTTAAGGTTATTTTTATTCATATTGTTATAATCTAATTCTATTTGTTTATTTCTTTCTACGACACTCTTAATTTCCCCCCATGAAGGAAGAGTGTTATTTTTCCATTTTAATACTATTAACCATTTAGCTGTCAACAATGTATTAATACTGTAATGGTATTTTTTTGCTTATAGTTTATTTGTTTAGGGAGAATATGAAATAGCACAATGTCAGGGTTTACTACAAGTTGATATTTTATCATATAAGATATGTGTAAAATACAGTTTTCCCAAAGTTTTTTTAATGTGTTGGCATGACCACCACATATGTTCCTGTGTGCCAATTTGCTATTGCATCTCAAACATATATCAGAATTTTTTTGTGGTGCAATTTTTTTTAACGTGTCGGGAGTTATGTACCAACATTGGGTACGTTTGAAGTATGTTTCTCTATATTAAGAGCATTTAGAGAATCTCTCTGTTTCTTGAAAAGCTCTATACCATTGTTTTAAATCCCAAACTTTTTCTGGGTCTTTTTCCAATTTCTCCATCTGTTTTAGTTGTAACTTTTTGTAATTTCCGACTTTTATAGGAAGTGGATATTGTATGTTTTACTTTTGGATTAACCAAGTCTTTTTCAAGATTTGTAAGTTTTCTTCCTTCTTTTATTTTGTATTCGGAGATACCTATTGAGGAGTATAATAGATGATAGAATCACCATTTCTCCTTTGGTATATTATATTCATCCTTCAAAATTTGAAACGTTTTTAACTTTCCATTATTATATAAATCTCCCAAAGTTTTCAAACCCCATTCTTTCCATTTTATATTTAGACTAGGCAATTGCCCATCAAAAATTTACGGCAATGAAATTGTAAGTGAGCTAATGCTGTTTGGTGTATAATAATCAAATAAATAATACATTAATAAATTAATATACTTTACCTATTTTCAAGTAATATAAGTAATATATGCAGGAAGCATTGTGTTGAAGAGCTGGTAATCTGTTTTGATGTTGCTGCAGCATTAGTGCTGTGAAGCTGCTGTGTAAGAGTGATCAATGTGTGCAGTGTAATAGTGTGCCTGCGCAAGGCAAATCCGTTAGTGTAGCTGTGTACTTCCGCATCGTATAAGTTATTGTTTTAAAATGGTGGCTAATGTGTGGTATGCGGCTGTGGCAGAATATCCGTAGCTGTTTTGTGGTGTTTTGTGTGTTTCTGGTGGTGTTTTGCGTGTTTAGAGTCCTGTAGCCCCGTTTCCGTTTTGTTCGGCGACCATCTCTCGCTTAGGTGATTTTCGGGTGTTTAAACTCAGAAATTTGGACTTAGATGGAGGTGTAACTTTACTTGCAGAGGTCCTGGGTGCACCACCTTGCTGTGGGTAAGCTTTTTATATGTTTGTTTTAACACAAATTTTTATTTTTCCCCCCCCTAGGTTGGTGATCTGAAGGGACATCTACAAAGGTAAGTGGTCTTAATTATTTTATTTTAGCTTAGAATTAGGATTTCAGTATGTAGTTAGGATTTATTGTATATTAGATAGGGGGATGTATTTGAGATAGTAAGGATTTATTGTATATTAAATAGATTGTATGTTACACTGATAAGGGGTATTGTATTTTATTTGTATTGTATGTATTGTATTGTATTGTATGTATTGAATTGTATTGTGTTGTATGTATTGTATTGTGTATGTCTTTCCTTTTCAGGTGTGTAATTTTTTTTTCTGTAGTGGGGGGGGGGAGGGTTGTAATGTATTTTTTTATTTTCTGTAATGTTCCTTTTTTTATTTTCTGTAAGGTAGTTTTTTTTATTTTCTAGTAATTAGAGTGGTGGGGGGTTTATTAGGGGGTAGGTAGGTAGTGTAGGTAGGTAGTGTAAGTGTTAATAGATTAGTGTAGAGGGGGGCTCATTTAGATTTAATGGTTTATTGGGGGTTAGAGTGTAGTGTTTGTAGTTAGTGTCATGATGGTCCTTGAGGACCGTCATGGCACTTATGTGGTTAATGTTAGGGTTTTAGCAGCCCCATAAGGGTCATAATATACCCTTATGTGACTGATGGGGTTAAATAGAGGTTTATGGGGGTCTGTATTGACCCCCATGAGTTATAGGGTTAATTAAGGGCTTATGGGGGTCTGTATTGACCCCAATGAGTTATAGGGTTAATGAAGGGCTTATGGGGGTCTGTATTGACCCCCATGAGTGACAGGGTTAATTAAGTGCTTATGGGGGTCTGTATTGACCCCCATGAGTTATAGGGTTAATTAAGTGCTTATGGGGGTCTTTATTGACCCCCATGAATGACAGGGTTAATTAAGTGCTTATGGGGTTAATTTTAATTGGCCGGGGTTAATATTTTTTAGCGCAAGTCCTTTCAGGACCTTTCCGGTCCTTTAAGGACCTGCGAGGCGGGACATTTTAAATTTTAAATGCAGCGGGGTCACGATCGTTGCCGATCCTGGACCCCCGCTGCAAGGGGTTAATGTCAGGGGGCTTTCGGTGGTCCCTATGGACCCCTGCAGCAAGGGGTTAATGTAAGGACACTTCGGGGGTCCCGATGGGGACCCCCAGCATAGAGGGGGTTTAATTTTAGGTGCCATGGTCGGGATTTTTAATAGTGTGCCGCAGGCCCTTTTAGGAGCCGCGGCTGGGAATTTAAAAGTTTTAAATGCAGCGGGGGCCTGATCGGATCCGATCGGGGACCCCCGCTGCAAGGGGTTAATGTGGGGAGGCTGCGGGGGTCCCTATGGACCCCTGCAGCAAAGGGTTAATGTGGGTACACTTTGGGGGTCCCGATGTGGACCCCCACATAGAGGGGGGTTCATTTTAGGTGCCGGGGGGGGGTAGTTGGAGTAACCCCCACGGCAGGGCTTATGTGTGGGACTGCCGCGGATGTCCCGTTTAGGACCCCCGCAGCAATTGATGAGGTGTGGGAGCCTGCAAGATCATTTCGCAGGCTTTCACTCCTTGTGTACATTTTCGCAGTGTTCATACAAACGGACGTGCAGGGTAGCTCACATTTTGCTCGCAGCAAGGCTAAATTAATAGCATCGTAACTTTGAGAAATTTGCAGTACGTAGGATTTAAGTAGAAGCCTCTTATCTACAAGGCTGGAATTTAATAAGGCTGATATTTTTTGGGGGTGAATTTTAGGTGATGCATTAAGTTTATTGCTTTCGAAAATTCTAATATATTGGGGACACCTAACCCTCCCCTCGAGAAGAATCTAGTCAGTATATCTTTTCTTATACAAGGTTTTTCCCCCCCTATATATAAAATGATCTATTAGTTTTTGCAGATATATTAATTTATCCTCAGGAACATTAATTGGAAGACTTCTCAGTATATATGTTATTTTAGGCAATATTGCCATCTTTATTGTGGCAATTCTGCCTAACCATGATAGATTTAGCTTCTTCCATTTGTTTAATACATTATTTATTTGAATAGTAATATTATCTAGATTGTTTTTACTAAGGTTATTTATATTAGGTGTAAATTGAATCCCCAAATTAGTTATGCTGTTATAATTCCATTTTTATGGGAATTTACTTATTAATTTTGAATCCCCAAATTAGTTATGCTGTTATAATTCCATTTTTATGGGAATTTACTTATTAATTTTATCTTCTATTCACTTCAAGGTTTATGTGTAAAACTTCTGTTTTAGGTATGTTGACCTTTTAGTATGACATTTTACTAAATTCTTCAATTATTTGATGTAGTGCAATTAGTGATTTTGTCACATTGGTTAAAGTTACGAGTAAGTTGTCTGCAAAAAAAAATTAGTTTTATTGACTACATTTCCTGATCTAACACCCTCAATCTCTTTGCAACTCCTGATTTTTTGCAGAAAAGGCTCAATTGTTAATGCAAGTATTAATGGAGACAAGGGGCAACCTTGCCTAGTACCATTACGTATTTTGAACGGTTTTGATTTAAAATATGTTCCAAGGAAATATGCATTTACCTTTGAATATATAGCATTAATGGCATGCATTCCAAATTTACCCAAACTGTATTTTTTTAATACCATCTGGATATATAGCCAATTAACCCTATCAAATGCTTTTTCGGCATCGATGGATATCATTACTAAAGGTAATTTTTTCCATTGGGCGAACGCCCAAGATATCGATTATTTAGCGGGTGTTGTCGGTAGATTGTCTATTTTTAATAAATCCTGTTTGATCTGTGTTTATTAACTTATCTAATAAAGGATTTAATCTTGTAGCCAGTATTGATGAATACATTTTAATATCTGTAATGAGATCGGGTGGTAGTTTTGACTATTTAAAAGGTCTTTGTCTGGTTTGGGTATAGTGACTATTGCTGCCTCCAAGGTTTGAGTGAGGCTTCATCCGGGCCCCAGACCCTCCCCACTGGGCCACCACTACTGCCACCTCCTTACCAGGCAAAGGCCCGTCCAGGGATCTCTATCCCCACCACCAAGTCAGGTTGTCTAGGTGGAGATGTTGGCCATCATGCGCCAGCAACTGGACTGCCTCCAGGGGATCCAGGCCAGCATCTCCCCCAGTAATGCAGGAGGCTAGAAGACACCATCTGATGACTGAGTCTTACCTTGCCGGGCTGCTCAGGATGGGGGCAGACCATAGCGCATTTTAACACCTGACTACGAACGCCCTGCACAGTGGTCTGGTCCCCAGCCCAACCTCCTCCACAGCATAGGCCTCCTTCTCCCACCCACAGCCCGACCCCTCCTCTCCTCCCCCCATGCCTCCACCAAGGCCACCGCCACCAGCAGGACAACCACTGCTATTGACCCACCACCAAGGAGACAGCGGACGGCCATAGGGGATTGTTTTGTGCCTTCTCAACAGCACTTCTCAGTGACAATCTATTGGTCCAAATGTTAACCTAATCAAGCCTGGCTACAGAGTATTGGATCTTGGCCTATGGGATGGTAATATTTTGTACGCAGATGGCTACCTCCCATCACATGGCCCATTATCCTCTTCTCTGTGGACACATAGGATTCTGTTTAACATTTCACCAATTGATGGTCACTGAGAAATGCTGTTGAGAAGAGATGCTGGAGTCCCTATATTTTTGAAAGCCTTATTTTGCAGGTGTTTTGTTTTGTTTTAGGTACAATTCAGTTCCATGAAGGCATCGTCTGCATCTGCAAGCATTGTGAAAGAAATGTATGAAGTTTCAGGTTTTCACAGTGCCTCTCAGGTACGCATTCCTTTAATGACAGCCCCCTTAACATGTAGCTCCCACAATCTTAAAGCTATTATATAGCCAGATATCTAAGACATGATTGTTGTTATTTTAAATGTAGACTAAAATCGCTATGGCGGTGGACTTGCAGAGTCTCACAATGGTTTGTTAATGACAGACATCATTCATATTTGCACTAGTGAAGCATGTGATCCTGACCTCAATAGCAGTCTGAGAACAGACCCTTGGGTCTGATGTAAGTAACATTGAATCTGGCTGCTGACCTATGTGTCCTCTCCTTATTAATGGGTATTTTCCCATATTGCTGATATCATGTGTATCCTTTAATATGTGCTAACAGCTGATGGATGTAATATCGTATGGAGAAGGTGATAGTAGTACACCTTGACCACTGACTCTGGTCACAGCTAAGCATTTATTGTGAGATGACACATAATTATTAATGCTAATGACCAGTGAGTTATCCTGAGAACTAGCTGATAGTTAGTAATGCTTGCAGATGAGAATCATGTGAGTTGGTTTATTGTTACAGTATTTAGCACTGTGCTGTACATGCCTGCTTTTTTTTTATTTTTATCCTCCTCCGCTCTTTTTTTTACCAGCTTTCGGTTTTGGAAACACACTGCATGTGTGAGCTAGGATTGGATTACACAGTCCAGAGGTTTAAGCATCTGTTTCATGGACCAGATAGAGACAAGTTGTAAGTGCTATGTACATTAATGGTTTCTTCAATTAAATGGAGTGATTTCTGATGATCCATTTTTTCGTCAGATTCCGGTTGCAGTGGTGTAGTGACCACATGTGACCCTGGTAGGTGCTATGCATCATGCTTATTCTAGACTATGACATTACCCCCTTTAGGTATCGACTTTTTCCCCAAAAGACTCTTGACTACAACAATTTCAGGAAAGACCAACTACAGCAGCTGAACTTTATTTGGGGTTAATCAGAGGCACTTTAAATGATGGCAGGTGTATGCTGACTCCTATTTAACACAATTTGGAATGTGATTGCTTAGTTCTGAACACAGCTACATCCCCAGTTATAAGAGGGTGTGCAGACTTATGCAACCACATTATTTTTTTTTTATTTTTTTTTCTTCCCTCAACCTAAAAGATTTCAGTTTGTTTTTCAATTGAGTTGTATTCAGAAAAAGTTTTGAAATGATTTATCTTTGTCTAATATTTTTACAGCACAAAAACCTGACATTTTAGCAGGGGTGTGTAGACTTTTTATATCCACTGTACATATAATACCAATAATAATAATAATAATAGTAATAATATCAAGTACTAATAACATCCCCCTGAAGGCCTGATAAGAATATGACAGGTGATAATGTGAGTTGATTGATTTCAAAGCACTTACCGTATATACTCGAGTATAAGCCGAGTTTTTCACCCGGTATATGCTAATGACGCGGCGCGCATGTGACGTCACATGTGCGCCGGCGCCGGGTCAAGGAGCGGAGGCCGGAGCAAGAGCAGGTAAGTGAGGGGAGAGGGGGGAGGTATTTAGGGGGGTTTAGGTGGAGGAGGGGGGTTGAGGGGGGTTTAGGTTGAGGAGGGGGGTTGATGAGAGGGGTTGGGGTTGAGGGGGATTGAGGGGGGAGGTTGAGGGGGGTTGAGGTTGAGGAGGTGGGTTGGGGTTGAGGGGGGTTGAGGTTGAGGAGGGGGGTTGAGGTTGAGGAGGTGGGTTGGGGTTGAGGGGGGTTGAGGATGAGGAGGGGGGTTGAGGGGGGTTGAGGTTGAGGAGGGAGGTTGAGGATGGGGGGTTGAGGAGGTGGTTGAGGATGGGGGTGTTGAGGAGGAAGGTTGAGGAGGGAGGTTGAGGAGGGGGTTGAGGAGAGGGGTTGAGGAGGGAGGTTGAGGATGAGGAGGGAGGATGAGGAGGGAGGTTGAGGATGAGGAGGAGGGGTTGAGGAGGGGGGTTGAGGAGAGAGGATGAGGATGGGGGGGTTAAGGAGGGGGTTGAGGATGGGGGGTTGAGGAGGGAGGATGAGGATGGGGGGCTTGAGGAGGGGGTTGAGGATGGGGGGTTGAGGAGGGAGGTTGAGGAAGGGGTTGAGGATGGGGGGTTGAGGAGGGGGTTTGAGGAGGGAGGTGGAGGAGGGGGTTGAGGAAGGAGGATGAGGATGGGGGGTTGAGGAGGGGGTTTGAGGATGGGGGGTTTGAGGAGGGGGTTTGAGGATGGGGGGTTTGTGGAGGGGGGTTTGTGGAAGGAGGATGAGGATGGGGGGTTGAGGGGGTTTGAGGATGGGGGGTTGAGGGGGTTTGAGGATGGGGGGTTGAGGAGTGGGTTTGAGGAGGGGGTTGAGGATAGGGGGGTTGAGGAAGGAGGATGAGGGGGGTTTGAGGATGGGGGTTTGAGGATGGGGGGGTTGAGGAGGGAGGTTAAGGAGGAGGTTGAGGAGGGGGTTGAGGATGGGAGGGTTGAGGATGGGGGGGTTGAGGAGGGAGGTTGAGGAGGGGGTTGAGGATGAGGAGGGGGGTTGTGGATGAGGAGGGGGGTTGAGGATGAGGAGGGGGGTTGAGGATGAGGAGGGGGGTTGAGGAGCGGGGTTGAGGTTGAGGAGGGGGGTTGAGGAAGGAGGATGAGGATGGGGGGTGGAGGAGGGGGTTGAAGATGGGGGGTTTGAGGAGGGTGTTGAGGAGGGAGGATGAGGAGGGAGGTTGAGGATTTTGCTTCAAAGTTCTTTATTTGAATTTTTTATTTTTTCCCCTGAAATTTCCTCTATAAAACGAGGTGCGTGTTATACGCCGGTGCGTGTTATATGCCGATAAATACGGTAATTGGCTTAAGGAAGTGACATCTGTAAGCAAATCAAATCTGGGTGGTTACTTTACTTTTGAAAGGCAAATTCCTTACCTAATACTTTTGAATTCTAAACAAAAATAAGAGATTTCCTCCTACAAGTTTTGTTTTTCTTACCTCACATGCAAGAGTCCAGTCCTTGAGGAACCTCTATTTGGTGCAGCTCCAAAGCTCTTAATGGGTATTTTCCCATATTGCTGATATCATGTGTATCCTTTAATATGTGCTAACAGCTGATGGATGTGATATCGTATGGAGAAGGTGATAGTAGTACACCTTGACCACTGACTCTGGTCACAGCTAAGCATTTATTGTGAGATGACACATAATTATTAATGCTAATGACCAGTGAGTTATCCTGAGAACTAGCTGATAGTTAGTAATGCTTGCAGATGAGAATCATGTGAGTTGGTTTATTGTTACAGTATTTAGCACTGTGCTGTACATGCCTGCTTTTTTTTTATTTTTATCCTCCTCCGCCCTTTTTTTTACCAGCTTTCGGTTTTGGAAACACACTGCATGTGTGAGCTAGGATTGGATTACACAGTCCAGAGGTTTAAGCATCTGTTTCATGGACCAGATAGAGACAAGTTGTAAGTGCTATGTACATTAATGGTTTCTTCAATTAAATGGAGTGATTTCTGATGATCCATTTTTTCGTCAGATTCCGGTTGCAGTGGTGTAGTGACCACATGTGACCTTGGTAGGTGCTATGCATCATGCTTATTCTAGACTATGACATTACCCCCTTTAGGTATCGACTTTTTCCCCAAAAGACTCTTGACTACAACAATTTCAGGAAAGACCAACTACAGCAGCTGAACTTTATTTGGGGTTAATCAGAGGCACTTTAAATGATGGCAGGTGTATGCTGACTCCTATTTAACACAATTTGGAATGTGATTGCTTAGTTCTGAACACAGCTACATCCCCAGTTATAAGAGGGTGTGCAGACTTATGCAACCACATTATTTTTTTTTATTTTTTTTTTCTTCCCTCAACCTAAAAGATTTCAGTTTGTTTTTCAATTGAGTTGTATTCAGAAAAAGTTTTGAAATGATTTATCTTTGTCTAATATTTTTACAGCACAAAAACCTGACATTTTAGCAGGGGTGTGTAGACTTTTTATATCCACTGTACATATAATACCAATAATAATAATAATAGTAATAATATCAAGTACTAATAACATCCCCCTGAAGGCCTGATAAGAATATGACAGGTGATAATGTGAGTTGATTGATTTCAAAGCACTTACCGTATATACTCGAGTATAAGCCGAGTTTTTCACCCGGTATATGCTAATGACGCGGCGCGCATGTGACGTCACATGTGCGCCGGCGCCGGGTCAAGGAGCGGAGGCCGGAGCAAGAGCAGGTAAGTGAGGGGAGAGGGGGGAGGTATTTAGGGGGGTTTAGGTGGAGGAGGGGGGTTGAGGGGGGTTTAGGGTGAGGAGGGGGGTTGATGAGAGGGGTTGGGGTTGAGGGGGATTGAGGGGGGAGGTTGAGGGGGGTTGAGGTTGAGGAGGTGGGTTGGGGTTGAGGGGGGTTGAGGTTGAGGAGGGGGGTTGAGGGGGGTTGAGGTTGAGGAGGTGGGTTGGGGTTGAGGGGGGTTGAGGATGAGGAGGGGGGTTGAGGGGGGTTGAGGTTGAGGAGGGAGGTTGAGGATGGGGGGTTGAGGAGGTGGTTGAGGATGGGGGTGATGAGGAGGAAGGTTGAGGAGGGAGGTTGAGGAGGGGGTTGAGGAGAGGGGTTGAGGAGGGAGGTTGAGGATGAGGAGGGAGGATGAGGAGGGAGGTTGAGGATGAGGAGGAGGGGTTGAGGAGGGGGGTTGAGGAGAGAGGATGAGGATGGGGGGTTAAGGAGGGGGGGTTGAGGAGGGAGGATGAGGATGGGGGGCTTGAGGAGGGGGTTGAGGATGGGGGGTTGAGGAGGGAGGTTGAGGAAGGGGTTGAGGATGGGGGGTTGAGGAAGGGGGGTTGAGGAGAGAGGATGAGGATAGGGGGGTTGAGGAGGGGGGTTGAGGAGGGAGGATGAGGAGGGAGGTTGAGGAGGGATTTGAGGATGAGGAGGGAGGTTGAGGAGGGGGTTGAGGATGAGGAGGGAGGTTGAGGATGAGGAGGGAGGTTGAGGTTGAGGAGGGAGGTTGAGGATGAGGAGGGAGGTTGAGGATGAGGAGGAAGGTTGAGGATGAGGAGGGAGGTTAAGGATGAGGAGGAGGGGTTGAGGATGGGGGGTCGAGGATGGGGGGTTGAGGAGAGAGGATGAGGATAGGGGGGTTGAGGAGGGGGGTTGAGGAGGGGGGTTGAGGAGGGAGGATGAGGAGGGAGGTTGAGGAGGGATTTGAGGATGAGGAGGGAGGTTGAGGAGGGGGTTGAGGATGAGGAGGGAGGTTGAGGATGAGGAGGGAGGTTGAGGAGGGAGGTTGAGGATGAGGAGGGAGGTTGAGGATGAGGAGGGAGGTTGAGGATGAGGAGGGAGGTTAAGGATGAGGAGGGAGGTTGAGGAGTGGGGTTGAGGAGGGTGATAAGGGAGGGGGGAAGAGACACAGGGAAGGGAGAGGTTGGAAGAGACACAGGGAAGGGAGAGAGGAGAAGAGACACAGGGAAGGGAGAGGGGAGAAGAGTCACGGAGAGAGAGGGGGACATAGAGGGCACAAGAGGGACACAGGGGGCAGCACTTTTCCCACCCTCGGCTTATACTCGAGTCATTCATTTTACCCAGTATTTTGTGGTAAAAATGGTTCCCTTGGCTTATACTCGGGTCGGCTTATACTCGAGTATATACGGTAATTGGAGGTCACCAAATGATAATGGGTATACATCTTGGCACATAACCTCCAGCAATGGCCTGGGACTTTCAAAGATGGGCATAGCGGAGATTACCCCTGATGGAGGGGTGTTAGCTGTTGCTCCACGTGCCTCTGCACAGTCTCCATGTGTATTTGCAGCCCTTCCTCATGGGTTAGAGTAGATTAGTGTGGTGTATGTTCCCCTGGTCCCCTTCTGGATTGCTAACTTGTGGTGGGGAAGGGGCTTGTGTACCTCAATGAAGCTGTGAGCTTTACCATGTAGAGCCACTGTAGGTGGGCAAGACATAGTAGAGGGGTCAGACAAATCACGGTCCACTAGAGAAGGAACTGGCAACCTACGCCAGTATCTTTGGCATTCAAACCTTGTGGATAAGCACAGACAGAGATATAAGTAAATGTGCTGCAGTCCATAGGGTCACATAGAGTCGGACACAACAGAGGGACTAAACAACCAAATGTGTAATGTTCCCCTGGTACTTGATATATGCTATGTGGCGGTTTAATTTGTTCACTGTTTGTTGTCCCAATGTAGATGTGATGAGTGAGATGTATATATCTTTGTATTTTTAGGGTCCACATTAGAGCCTCTGTGAGTGAGAAAGGGTTAATATGGCAGCCATTCTCATGTATTTGTGTTGCAATTTAATGAGATAGTGTGTCTTTAATAGCTTTCAGCATGTTGCAGCATAATTTTTCATATTGGCATATGCATGACTATTACAACATATGAAAAAAATTAAATATATATATTTTTTAATATTTGACAGTTGGTAATTGTTCATGCCTTCCATTGCTTTAGACATATTTTAAAGTGAACTGGTGTCTTTATATTGTAATTTGCAGTGTTCCAAACTAGTCTGTAAACTCTTTGCGGGTCCTATTTTGAAACCGTAGGCCTTGAGCCACCATTTGCCGTTTGCGAGCTTGACTGCGGGTGCGTTATTGAGGGATTTTGACAATTGAATAGTGATCGGAACACTTGCGGACGTGAAGGATCAAAGGATTGGGAGGCTGTAAGTTCTGGGTTTAACAACCACAAAGTTTTCAAGCCCGTAACACATAAGCGTTTTTTAGCTTGCAAAAAAACGCCAATTGAATAGCAAATGAACTTACGGCCTCCCTTACGGGCTCCAGTAACTTACAATTGCTCAACTGAATGGGGCTTACAATTTTTACCTTGTTAGTCTCAGAACAAATAGGTGTAGGAGATACTTTCATGATTAAAAAATAGAGGTAAAGATGATTTTGTTTTTATTTGCCAACATATAGCCACATTAAATTCCAAGTTTGTATGTGCAACGTGAGACCCGGCTGCAGGCTGGAAATTTGGCCGATTTACAGAGCTGTTAAATTAGAACATGCTGTGATTTACGGTTTGAAAGGCAAACCCGTAAAACATTTTTTGCTCGTCGGATGTGCAGCCATGAACGTGATCAATTAGTCAAACTCGAGTTGAGATGGAGCCAATAGAAACAGAGATCGTCAGAATTACGTCACGAGTTACGATCGGACCCACATTCCAGATGACATGCAATATTTATAAAGCCGTAAATATGATATTCTATTACATGCAAGTTCCATTATATGTATGAACACATTGATTGCCGGGATCGATATTACACGGAAAATAAACATGAAATAAAGTATTTTATTTGGCCGATTTGCGAGCTTGAGAATATTGTGCTATTAATTCTAAGATCCAACATCAGTTTCCCTGTTATTATATTTACAGTAGTGTGTGCATATTTGCATCTAAAGTGCTACGTATTGGACTCCCCCCCCCCCCCCCTTGCGGGTTCGCTCTAGCACTCTTTGGCTTCTTTGCTCCATTTGCGAGTTACGAGTTTGAATGCCAGTGATTTTGATGTTATTTAATAGCGCGTTTGGAACGTAGTGGTTATGGGCTTGACAGATCAAAGGATTTGCGGGCTCACAAGTTGAATTTTCACGTCCTGTAGGGTTTTCTCACTCCTACCCCGCAGGTCGATGGCGGGCTGATTTAAGAGGCCAAATTAATAGCCATAAGTCTTGCAAGCTACGTTTTTACACGTAGAAGGAATTTAATGTGGCTGATATTTTTTTCATCATACAGTACTCTGTTAAAACCACAACCATTACAATCATTGTTGTACGGACAGATGCAAATGACTGGATGCTTATGGATATCAGTCATATGGCTACCAATTAAATATACATACATGCTTATTAAGAATTTTTAGCAACATTTTGTATATTGAGAATATAGGAAAACCCTATAAAAAGATAAACTAGAAACATGAAATATTAGAGGTTTTATCTTGTATCAAACATACATCTCCTGATCCTCATGTTTGAAACAACAAACACATTTAAAATAATTGTATCTAATGTTAAAAATTAGAATTGATTGCTAATTTCAAGACCTGCCTACACAGTTATTGTTTGTTTTTCTAATATGATGCATACGTCAGGTGCTTAAAGCTGAGAAACATCTGTTTTTTCCCCCAAACACCAATTCTATCACAGATGCATCACAGTAAAAAAAAAAGAATAGAACATTGTTCCCCAGGTTGATTTTTTAATTAAATATTTGAAAGCTTTTCATTATAATGTACTCAAATTACACCTGTACCTCATACTACATATATATATATGATGAAGAAAAAATAATAGAAGGTGGAAAAATAGCCTTTAAATTGTTTACATTTATACGCAATTATTCAGCTTTTGCAGCTTTTGTCTTAGGATTGTGAACAATTCTGCTTTTCCTTTACCAGTGGACAGCACTGACAGTTTTAGATTCAACACTACAATTATGCCAACAGAAACTGCTTCTGCATTTAAAGCCTCATATCACTTCAGGAAGTAAATCAGTGGAAAAAAACAAGGTTCCAGTTTTCTCTCAATCAGAGCTGCTTATCTACTCCTCTACCTGTGACTATCAAAGGGTATAGCTTTAGGGGAGCATGCTCAGGAAAGGGAGCAGGGCTATGATGGCTCATGCCATGGGACCTATGGGACAACTGCAAGAAGATTACAATACAGCTGTTACCTCTGTGGGTGTATGGCTAATAATGTCATGGAGCGGGGCTAGTGACATCATAGCCCAGCCTGCTTCCAAGCTACATGATGATCCAGCACCCAGGTAGAGCTGGCCAATCCTCTCATAGGCACAAGTAGTTGGAGATAAGCATTCTGCTTGAGGCAAAACTAACACATTCAAAAGTAAGAAAAAGGGTTAACATTTATAAACGTATAAACTAAACAATGTTTTTAATAGTCTCTGCTCAACAGACAAACATACAGGGTTTACTTGTAAATGCACTACAGTGGTCCTTTAACAAGTCCATATTACTTCTAATCATGGTGTCACATTGTGCCAGAACAATATTTTAAATAACCAATAATAAGTATCCACAAGTAAAGGAACAGTTAAATAAGAGAAAATTAAATCCTTAATCTCAATGAATAGTTCAATTTCTCAGTAACAAGTCTAATGGGAATATCTGGGTGCTTTAACTTAAGCTCCTTATGGTGCTCAACTTAGGACACAGATAAAGCAAACCTCTACAATACAATACAATACACAATACAATCCCAAAAACAAAAAGCACCTTCTGCCATGAGGAATGTAAATGTAATTAAAGGTATTAGATAAAACAATAACAGATTGTTGTAGCAACGTGTTTCATCCTCCATGGTACTTTATCATTGCTGGAGGCATGAAACTTGAGTTTTGTCTAGAGCCACCTTGGATGTTACCAGTCTGTGAAATGCAGTGTTAAAGGCAGTGGTGGAGCTAGAGAATGGAGGATGCTGGTGCAAAAAAGGTTTTGGGCCCCTCTGGGGGGGTTGTAAAAAATGTTTTGTGCAGGACCCTGCTGGAACCAAATCACCCAGTGCTCCTCCCCCAGACAACTTCCCATAATTGCTCCCCTCCCAAAGACCACTTCCCATAACAGCACACCTTTCCAAGACCCTTACTCACTGCTGCTTCACCCCCAATACCCCTTTCCAATATATGTACATATATAAACCTCACCCCCACACAGCACCAAACCCTCTTAGCATCCATCCCCACTAGCAGCCATCCTCTCTCAACAAACCCTCGCTGCACCCACCTCCCATAGCACCCGTCCCTATCTCCTTTCTTCCTCCTCGCATAACCCATCCCTCCTGTACTTTGCTTCCACTTTGCAGCCCTTGCTCTCTTACCTCTTCCCTGATGCACAAAGCCACCTCTTGGAGCTTCAGTAGAAATGCTGTTATTTAAACGGGCACTCACCAATTTCAGACTGGGGATGTGTGCAGCCAAGGAGGCCTAGGGGGCCGCGTGGGGGGATCCAGCGGGGACTCTACATTACAGAAAAAAAATGTAATGCAAAAAATAAATTACAGACTACTGGGCCCTCTAGAGGAGGGCCCTAGAGCACTGTAAAACCTTTACCACTGGTAGATCCCCCCTGGTTAGAGTTATAATTGTGCTCATAGAACCTTTATGAGCTTTCTTTGTTAAAATCCCTGGAAAACAATAAATTATATTACTGCCCTGGAACACAGAAGAGCGCTGAGAGGAGATACGCAAGGATGATTATTCACAGATGTGCATGTGTTCTTAAGGTGTATTTTATTTGCTACACCAAAGTGTTTTGTGAGTGTTATTTTTTGATCTATTCATATTTTTCATATTTAAGGTCCCCACTATAAGAGCTCTGTAAGCTTTTTAATTTTTGTGGTTGTAATGAATAATTTAATCTAAGTCTGTTAAAGGATCACTGAAGTGTAATATTTATAGTATTCTAAAAAGTGCTTGAGGATAACGGGCAAAATGCTTTAAAAATGTTTTAAAAAAATAAATACAGATTGAAATCTTTAGCTTTCATGTTCAATATTGTGTTAATGGTGACAGCCATATGGATTATACCCCTGGGAGGAATCTTGAATTAATATAAGATCTTTCTTCAAAGGCAAAAACCCTATTTCCATACCTTACCATGTCCTGCTTTCTTTGGTTCCTCCTGTTTTCTCTGTTACAAAGATAGACCCACGCCCGACCCAGTTGCTATATATATATTAAACCATAATAATTAGTCACAGATCACATATTGGAGATAATGATTAGACATAGACCACATATTGGAAGAAAAACAGGTCACAGAGTTTATTGGTAAACAAAATTACATACCAACCATACTCAATAAATAATAATAAAAAAATGAACCAATGAATAATTAAGGGGAGGAGCCTGGCCAGAGACAGTCCACCCTACACCCTGAATACTTGTCCAGGGTCTAAAGTGATGGAACAGTCATACCATCCTAGGGTAGGATCTCACCCACTTTATCACAATGACTCCCTTCAGCAATATATTTTCTGTTAACATATATATTAAAAACATCAATCATAATAAACAGAACAAACGACCACCTATTACCATTCAACTTTTTAAATAAACCTCCCGTTCTTTTTTTTGGGGGGGGGACGGGTGGGTGGGTATCCTAACACATAGCTAGCTAGAGGAATAATGGCGCTAATGGTGCAAAAAGGGGCCTAATAAATGGCTCCACCCCTAGCTAGCCACATTCTATTACTATACCCCAGTGCTGCTGGGTCAAGGGGCTCCTCCCACCAACTAAGTAGGCCTGGGTGTTCTACAGAGCCCATTATTATATAGCAAAGATAGAAGCCTTGAGTATCAATTGTATAGAATATATGGCTATATGGACCACAGGGCACCTATTAAGGGTATACATCTCTAAAACATGATTCAGAATGGGGATATCACAAATAGTGCAGATGTCCAGAGCCTTTGTTTGATAATAGGATAAGAAGTAGACACCTTGCATCTACAGCTCTCCAGAAATATATCATGGATCCCTCCAGGGTCCTGCAGAGGCATAAAAACATTTCTAATTAAAAACTAGCTTATTACTTTTTTCTGCTTAATTATGTTCTTAGTCAGACATATATTTTGTCATTATGCTGTAGTCCTGTAACCGAGAAAATATTGGTGAATACAGTGCCTTGCAAAAGTATACACCCCCTTGGCATTTTTCGTGTTTTGTTGCCTGGGATTAACATGGATTGTTTGAGGATTTGCATAATTTAATTTACAGAACATGCCCACAATTTTGGAATATGTTTTTTTTATTGTGAAGCAAACAACAAATAGAACATATAACAGAAAAAGTCAATTTGCATAACTATTCACCCCCCTAAAGTTAATACTTTGTAGAGCCACCTTTTGTGGCAATCACAGCTCCAAGTCGCTTTGGATAAGTCTCTATGAGCTTGCCACATCTTACCACTGGGATTTTTGCCCATTCCTCCTTGCAAAACTGCTCTAGCTCCTTCAAGTTGTCTGGTTTGCGCTTGTGAACAGCAATCTTTCAGTCTGACCACAGATCTTCTATTGGATTGAGGTCTGAGCTGTGACTAGGCCATTCCAACATATTAACATGTTTCCCCTTAAACCACTCAAGTCATTGTCCGGCTGGAAGGTGAACCTCTGTCTTAGCCTCAAATAACGCGCAGAGTGGTACAGGTTTTGCTCAAAAATATCCCTGTATTTAGCACCATCCATCTTTCCTTCAACTCTGACAAGTTTCCCAGTCCCGGCTGCTGAAAAACATCTCCACAGCATGATGCTGCCACCACCATGTTTCACTGTCGGGATGGTGTTCTTTGGGTGATGTGATGTGTTGGGTTTGCGCCAGACATAGCATTTTCTTTGATGGCTGAAAAGTTACATTTTAGTCTCATCAGACCAGAGCCCCTTCCTCCATGCATTTTGGGAGTCTCCCACATGCCTTTTCGCAAACTCAAAACGTGGCATTTTGTTTTTTCCTGAAAGTAATGGCCACACACAAAATTGTCCTATGGATCCTATTTAGGAATCCTTGAACAACCAACCAAGGTTGTACAGAAACACCTTTTATGCAGCCTTTATTTTAACTATTATTGCCACATTCTAATTTTAAAAAAATCAATCTTTATTTGTACATTTAAAATATTGTTAAAAATGCAACGATTAAAAACTTCATGTTAAACCCAAGGTTTTTAAAAAACCCTGGGTTTAACATGATTTTTTTAATCGTTGCATTTTTATAACAAAGGGGGTGAATACATACGCACATGCCAATTTTGTTTTCTATTTCTAAAAAAATTGTTTTATGTATATATTTTTCTCATTTCACTTCGCCAACTTAGACTATTGTGTTCTGATGCATCACATAAAATTCAGATTAACAAAACATTGAATTTAAGGCTGTAATGTAACAAAATAGGTAAAAAGTCAAGGGGGTGAATACTTTTGCAAGGCACTGTATATAACAAGAAGCAGTAATTGGAAGTGTTACAGAATTGCCAATCTGCCAAGAGTCTTAACACATTACTGGATACCAACAGTGCAGTGTTTTGAATACTTCATGAAGGGTGAAAATGAAAGATGCTGCTACGATTGTAAACACAGTTTTGATCATATGAACACCAAATGGCATCAGTAAAATCAGGTTAGCTGAGGACAGAAACTATTTTGTTGTTTATTGAAAAGTATTAAAGGTCAATCAGCATCAATACCAAATCTGGACAGTCATTTTGTTGTGTATTTAACACTAAATTCAGAAAATAGTACACAATTTAGTGTCAATGAAAGCTGTAATCCAAATCTTTTTTGCAATTCAGTGTTGTTAAAAAAATGAATAAAAGGTAGACCGGATTTACCATTTTATATTCATGAATCAGACACATTGCTCCCTTCCCCGCCTCTACATTTTATCTATTACTAATAGGTTTTATCTTTTCATGGGGGTTATAGGGAATAGCCTGCGACCTCAGAACAATTTTACTGTGGTGCATTATTTTTTTTGCCACTGGAAAAGGGCATTTGATTAGTAACAGAAATTGTGTAACTTATTTTTAAATGTCCAAATGTGAACACCATCTATATTTTCTATGTACATTTATATACATTTTATATCACATATTATAATTGTACAAATACGAGAAGTCGTCACGCTGTTTGCGTGGTGCGTACAACTTAGCGAGGCGAGCTGTTAAACTCTAAGCACTTTTAGCGAGACTTAGTAAAACAAAATACGAGACGCAGGACTTAGAAAAAAAAAGGTATGAGACGCAAAAAATTACGAGATTAGCGGCCAAACCAAAAACCCGAAAAACGCACTAACTACACCTAAAAAAAATCCAAAAACATCACAGACAGCATAGGTTAACAGCCAGGATGTCTGTGAGTGAGTTGGACACGAATTAAACTTGATTTAGACGATTTTCGCAACTCGAAATCGCCTAAGCGAGAAAAAAAATGGCTGCAGAAAATAATGAAAACGAGGCTACACGACCCCGGACCGCGCAAAACACTGCAATCTGCATAGCACTTTACACATCACACTACGACTTACAACATATACTATTAGAAAAGACGGAAAATGCTCACGAGACGCGTAACACATTAATAACATTACGACTATACAATGCCGCTATACACAATAAACCAAGCGCTTTACCTCGCGCACGCAGCCTTTTTAGAATGCACAACATTCATTACACTTTATAAGCAGGGCACCAACACTCACAATGTATATTCTATGCAGACGAAAAATACAAACAGATTGTTAGCTCTTCAGCCTATTGCTCGCTGCATATATCAATTATTAATAATTAAAGTATATTTATGTATTGCAGAAATAATTAATTATTACTTAATAAATTAATTGAATAAATAATTATTACTTAACTACATATACATAGAAATATATATATCTCTCTCAATGAGTGCCAAAGGTCCTGACAGTATAAAACAGTTTCAATTATGTCTCAAACAGCATTCCCATGGCTTTAAATTTTATTGACCGTAATTTTTTGACGGGCAAGTCGCTAGTATATATATATCATTAAACCTATGATGTGCTGAAGAGTGAAAGAAGCCCTCCACTGTACAGAAATTGAATAGTACATTTGTGATTCTATTTGAATATCTAAAAAAAAAAAGTTAATACCTTGAGCAGAAAATACATTTATTAACTTATTTCTCAGACATTCAAGTAGAATCACAAATGTACTTTTTATTTTCTGTACTATATATATATATATATATATATATATATATATTTATTTATATATATATATATACTGTACACAGATCATTGCAGATCATTCTCATGTACCTTTACCTCCAGTAGTTCTGTCCCTGCCAGACTGTTTGCAATTTTGATTTTCTCGCCCATATTCTTCCAGTCACATAGACTCTCTCAGAGATCCACTTTGTTTAACAAACTCTTGCCCACTGTCTCTCACAGGAGTCAATGTCTCAGCTACACCTACAGTCTAAATAGGGCTTCTTCTGCAGTGATTAGAGGGGCAGCTCATTGTTCTGCGGGAGAGCCCTTACCTTCTTTAGGGTTGGGTTAGGCATATGGCTTGTTCAGTTTAAGGCTCACATTGACACCTTCTATCATTTTTAAATAGCTTTGTCACAATAGATAGATAGATAAATAGATAGATATATAAATAGATAGATAGATAGACGGACGAACAGATAGATATATTGATCCATTTGCAGCATTTTATATATTTTTTGTCTTTTGTGTACCTTTTCTCTTCCAGGATTCATAGTTTGATATGCTAATTATTCATAGTTCCAAGTGCTCATTCATAGAAGGCATTTCATGTTTTATGAGTCACACTATTCCAGTATAATTAGTGGAGTTTTTAGATCCTATATTTAACTTGTAAGATATTTGCAGTGAGTTCTCTTTAGCCATCGTGCCACAGTCTCTCTCTCAATACACTGTTGCACTGATTGATTTTTTTTATTATGCTGCTTCAAAGAGGTCTGTTTTGTGTCTTAATTAACATTAATATGTACAGCAAGTAATATTGTTTCCTTGGAGCTTTCAGAGGTGATTTATCAAGCACCAAGGTCTGACGCACTTGGGCAACTTCTGTTTTGGGCTTCCTCTGAATTGTGTGCAATTACTGAGCAAATTTGTTTCACGTGTAATAGCCATGTACACCTCCTTCTGGATCTCTACCTCATTGTAAAAGGGCTTGTCTACATTAATGAAGCTGTGAACTATGCCATGTAGGGTCAACCAAGATTGGCAGGTCATAGCAGAGAAGTTAGACAAATCGTGGTCCACTGGAGAAGGAACAGCTTATGGATAAGCACAACCAGAGACATTAGTGCTGTATTTTTATTTTTGTATTGACAATGTGTTGGGGCCCACTATTATCAACCCTGCAACTGTCATCCCCCTGGGCCCGCACGATTGCCTCCCTTGGGCCCCTCTTAACAGAATCCAAACCCCCCCCCCCCCCCGGTCAGTAATGGAACAAGCTCATAATCGCGATTGTGCACATATAAGTACAAGAGCTTTGGAGCTGCACCAAATAGAGGTTCCTCAAGGACTGGACTCTTGCATGTGAGGTAAGAAAAACAAAACTTGTAGGAGGAAATCTCTTATTTTTGTTTAGAATTCAAAAGTATTAGGTAAGGAATTTGCCTTTCAAAAGTAAAGTAACCACCCAGATTTGATTTGCTTACAGATGTCACTTCCTTAAGCCAATTACCGTATTTATCGGCATATAACACGCACCGGCGTATAACACGCACCTCGTTTTATAGAGGAAATTTCAGGGGAAAAAATAAAAAATTCAAATAAAGAACTTTGAAGCAAAATCCTCAACCTCCCTCCTCATCCTCCCTCCTCAACACCCTCCTCAAACCCCCCATCTTCAACCCCCTCCTCCACCCCCCATCCTCATCCTCCTTCCTCAACCCCCCTCCTCAACCTCAACCCCGCTCCTCAACCCCCCTCCTCATCCTCAACCCCCCTCCTCATCCACAACCCCCCTCCTCATCCTCAACCCCCTCCTCAACCTCCCTCCTCATCCTCCCTCCTCAACCCCCCCATCCTCAACCCTCCCATCCTCAACCCCCTCCTCAACCTCCTCCTTAACCTCCCTCCTCAACCCCCCCATCCTCAAACCCCCATCCTCAAACCCCCCTCATCCTCCTTCCTCAACCCCCCTATCCTCAACCCCCTCCTCAAATCCACTCCTCAACCCACCATCCTCAAACCCCCTCAACCCCCCATCCTCAAACCCCCTCAACCCCCATCCTCATCCTCCTTCCACAAACCCCCCTCCACAAACACCCCATCCTCAAACCCCCTCCTCAAACCCCCCATCCTCAAACCCCCTCCTCAACCCCCCATCCTCATCCTCCTTCCTCAACCCCCTCCTCCACCTCCCTCCTCAAACCCCCTCCTCAACCCCCCATCCTCAAACCCCCTCCTCAACCCCCCCATCCTCAAACCCCCTCAACCCCCCCATCCTCATCCTCCTTCCTCAACCCCCTCCTCAACCTCAACCCACCTCCTCATTCTAAACCCCCCTAAATAACTACCCCTCACTTACCTGCCTCTGTTCCGGCCTCCGCTCCGCTCCTTGACCCGGCGCGCATGTGACGTCACATGTGCGCCACGTCATTAGCATATACCGGGTGCAGGTAAGTGAGGGGGAGTTATTTAGGGGGGTTTAGGTTGAGGAGGGGGGTTTAGGTTGAGGAGGGGGAGTTTAGGTTGAGGAGGGGGGGTTTAGGTTGAGGAGGGGGGGTTAGAATGAATATCGGCGTATAACACTCACCTATAATTTGCTCCCTATTTTCAGGGAGAAAAAGTGCGTGTTATACGCCGATAAATACGGTAATACATATCTTCACAATCCTTTTTTTCCTTCATTGTTCATCCAAATCGTTTATTAACAAACCAGATGTTAACGAACTAGTAATTTCCGCTTTTCATTTGTACTCTCTTAATATTCTTCTCTGTCTTTCCATTCATCAAATCTTGACCCAGGCATGATCCATTTAGGCTTACAAGGAAATAATGGACACGACAACTGATTGGGAGAAACCACGGGCCACAGCTTTTATTAATAAATAACCAAATAACCATAACATAAATTACTGTATATGATTTACATAAAATTGCAGTGGGGAGGAGCTCGGCCACGGACAGTGACCCCACGCCTTGGGCCCTGCCCAAGGCCCCAATGCTTATACTAAGCACGCACTGTGAGGTAGGGCCAAACCCACTTAGCCCAGTGGGCCCGGCAACTCACCTCCCTCCAAACCTAGAATACCAGAATATACAACAAGGCCACGTCTCCACTAACATTCCTTAAATTTTTACCAATCTCTTTCCTTTTTTTTTTTTTTTTAAAGAATTCCTTCACAAATTGATACAATAAACAAAGCTAACACAAAGCCAAATAACAGGGTGGGATTTCTGCTGGAGACCGCGCTGCACCTGGCAAATGCGCAAACACAGGTGGAAGACCCGTCCCCTCGCAATGCCATTGGCCAGCGCCTTGCAGGCTCCGCTGGGTCACGTGATGCTACGTGCTGACCCAGGGAGCCTGAGCAGCCTCCGCGTTGGGCATGACCCAGGCATCATCCATGTAGGCTTTGAAGGAAATAATGGACACGAAAACTGAGTGGGAGAAAACACGGGCCACAGCTTTTATTAATAAATAACCAAATAACAATAACATAAATTACTGTATATAATTTACATAAAATTTCAAGGGGGAGGAGCCTGGCCACGTACAGTGACCTCACGCCTTGGGCGCTGCCCAAGGCCCCAATGCTTATACTAAGCACGCCCTGTGAGGTAGGGCCAAGCCCACTTAGGCCAGTAGGCTAGGCAACTCACCTCCCACCACAGAGCAAGCGAGGGACCCCTCCTGAGACTGCGATCCCCCCCTGCTATCCATTAAAGCAAAAGCCTGCGCAACACTCTCCCTAAACTCCAACATGAGTAGTTCTAGATTTCAGTTAGGTGTATCTTATCCCTCCCGAAAAACTCGTCTGCCCGACCGATTCAAATTCCTTGTATCTAATGGTGACGAAACCGAGCTTCCTCACGGAACTCGACAACTGTTGGTTGATCTTCTGACGAGATCTGTACAGCCCGACAGGATCCCGGGCATTTCTCCAGGAACGCCTCTTAATCATCTCGGACCATATTATAAACATGCCCGAAAACCTCGTTAACCAACTTTCCCATTTCATGTCCCTCAGCATCCTATGCATGGGGACCGTCCCCAAGTCGTTCCCACCGGTGTGTATTAGTAACAAATTTGGCTGTCCATAACGCTGGGCGTACGTGTCCAATAGCCCATTTACTTGAGCCCACCGCAGGCTTAGAATTCCAAACCACCGTACATGCAAGTCCGTAACAGGAAAACCCAATTGTACCTTGTTCTCAGTAACTGCGGCTAACCTGTGGGCACAGTACACGTACGAGTGGCCAACGATCCAAAGTTGCTTTTTTCCTCCTGAAAGCAGAAAAGCACATCCGTTGGGCCACTGCTCCAGGCTGCACACAGGACAGAAAATGCTCCGATTCCCATCTACCGATAGCCTAACCTATCGCCCCACTACGGCTTTTGATTCGCCTTCCTCTGCGCACCACAGCAGTAAGCAAAGCAGAATACCTAGCGTCTTATCCTCCGACGTAGCCCCACCATCCACCGTAACCAGGTAATTTCAGTTTGCTCACACTCATCTGTACGTGGCCCATGTCACCGGGGCAACAGACTGTCTGATTAGTCTCGTTACCTGACCGTTCCAAGCTCCCAAATCTCCCCAGGAAAGCCCATTCGGCCACGGGGGCCAATCCCGGCACGAAAACCATATATTCAGGCATGTGATGAAGTAGTCGCACTGCCGGGATTGATGTTGCCATGAGGCTATTCACCGGTTGAACCACCGCCATGTTTTCTGTAAAGAATAACATGGGCAGGTCCAGAAACTCTAAGCCCCTTATGTGACCGCCGCCACTATGGGGAATAGCTCAAGGAACGCCAGGTTCTTTGGAAGGCCATTCCTTGGGCCATGCCGCGGCGCACCACCTCCCTTGGAAGTAAGCACCGCAACGCGTCCGTGTAAAGCTCTAACTCAGCGCTAACAGCACTCGCTTTCTGAATAAGCACGGTCCCATTAAACTCGGCGAGGAAAACCGACTATATTCTTGCGTCATCCCGCATGGCGCTCAAAAGTTTAATGAAATGATGCAGCCTCAAGACGCCTGCTGTAGCAAGCGACATTCGCCTACAAAATATCTTCCCCATGGGGATAATCCTGCAGGCGAAGTTCAACTTCCCTATGATGGATTGTAACCGTCATAATGACACCCTGCTCGCTCCTTCCAACGCACCGAGCTCCGCTCGCATGTCCACCACCTTTTACGGGGGAAGACTGCACTCCATTTTCATGAAATCGTTTTGAATCCCCAGGAAGGTCAACTTTGTTGTGGGGCCCTCAGTTTTGTTGTGGGCCAAAGGCACTCCAAAATCTTGACAGCTTCTGGTGAACACCTCCAGAATGAAACGACACGTATCCTGACCTGCCGGACCGATGAACAAAAATTCTTCCAGGCAGTGCGTTATGCTCGTATACCCCGCTTCCGAGCACACAACCCACTAGAGGAATGTACTTAACGCCTCAAAGTAAGCACATGATATGGAGCACCCCATGGGTAAGGATAGGTCGACAAAATAACTGCCATCGACGTAACAGCCCAAGAGCCGGTGACTCGACGGATGAACCGGCAACAACCTAAACGCCGCTTCAATTTCCACTTTGACCAGAAGCGCCCCAGAGCCTGCAAACCGCACCATCTCGGCTGCTCGATCAAAAGATGCATAAGACACGGCAGATTGATCTTTTGCAATCCTGTAATTAACTGACCGCCCTCTGGGATGAGAAAGGGGCTGAATCAATCTAAACTTGCCCCTTTCCTTTTTTGGGACAACGCCGAGGGGGGAGACGACCAACTTATGGATGGTCGGGGTGGGGACGCGAATGGACACACCACTCTACCCAACTGGACCTCAGTTTGAACTTTTCTCGACGCTACCCCCGGGAAATCCCTTACGGATCTCAAATTCGGTGACTTATAGCGCTTTAGCCACTTCAGCATGGCGGGGAGGTGAATCGGAGTCCTGCCCTTTTGCAGGGGCTCGCCTGATCTATTTCCCTCCTTGGGACTGGCACATCTAGTGAGGTAGTGTTCACAGCTACAGTTGAAACACCCATGCCTAAACCTGCAATTGGGTGCCCATCTACAAACCCCTTCGTTGTAGGCAAAAGAGGTCTTGAGGCCTGTGACGACTGCGTGGGTGGGGCCCTTGGCTCCACCAGACGCACTACAAAAGGGCGAAATGATGCGCATCAGTGTCATAATGTTCAACCAGTATGCCACTGCTTTGTCACTCCATGCCATCGTTGGCCTGGATGCCAAATACTGACCGAACTCCTTGTCGTAGCGCCACCACGCCATACCCCTGTATACTTTGTGAACGTTGCGAATTTCATCTATATAGACAAACAATCCCGAACTTTGCTCGGGATGTCACTCTCACAACACACAGGCCATGATGGAGAAGGCCTGGAGCCAAGTGTCAAAAGCCCTCAGAAGCCGTCTAAATGACTTACGACTATCATACCCTTCGCTGGGACCCCTATCAACAGTGTCCAGCTGTCTAGACATAGGAAGCAGTAAGAACAGCTCAACAAAATCCCTCTTCCAAATCTTTTCCTTGACCTCTTGAGTGAGATGTACCCCCATGTTGTCCAGCGAACACAAGACAATAGGTCTCATGGCTGCATCGCGACCACTGCATCGGTACTAAGAGGTTTGGAAACAGGGGAAACCCCAGCTAGTGGATTGCTCGGACCACTCACTCTTAGCTAGACCACCAATCCACGCCCCTATTTCCTGATCGCTCACTGAAATGTTGTGTGTGGCTAAAAGGGACTTGAGGGATCCTAAGAACCCTGTCCTTGTGTGTAAGGGCTCCCTTTTCCCTGTATCCTCTAGCTGACCCACCATCGTGAGCTCACCTGCTTCCGGAAGCCTTGGAGTAGAAGCTTCCCTGCTTCCCTCGTGACGCGCCGTGAACTCCGACCATCTGGTCCTCCGTGGGCTCCGTCCCCTCTCTGAACCTGTGCAGATGCAACTGCATTGGCAGGACCTCCTGCTTCTCGATCTTGATCTCCTCCTGGACCTGTGAGTGCAAGAGGAATAGTCGATAAGGTCAATAAGGTCTACCTGTGGGTCGGTATTAGTCACCTTTTGCTGCGGCCTACCCATAAAGTCCACAGTCTCAGCTCTTTGTCGTCTTAATGGAGTGTGAGAGAATAGCAGTGAACTGTACCTGCTCGTAGTCTTTCAAGCTCTAGTGGGGCGCGCCTGCCTAACCACTGTGGCCGTCACAGGCACGTCGTCAATCACCACCATGCTGTCCTGGCTGTTCATCTCGCTGACGACTCTGTTCCTCTTGTCTCGTGTCGTCGCCATGCCCAGCTCCCCACCGTGGCTGAGTCCCTGTAAAGCACCAGAAGCGCTGTTAGTATAAGAACTAGACGGGACGGCAGGGTCGGCATAGTGAGGAGCTGTAGGAGCTTTTTTAGAGCTCCCGGCTTTTCTATTACCCCCTGTGACACCTTTACTAGGCAGTAGAGGGGTGTTCCTTGCCTTTTGATGCAGCCGTGACCCTTTGGGCAAAGTGACTGGCGGTGGACGGAGTTCTAGGCCCTCGCCCTCACCGCCCGTGGGCCCTGCCCTCTCCTGCCTGGGGGGTATGGGGTCCTAACTGTCCTGCCTTGTATCAACCCTGGATCTCGTGGCCTTACCCTCAGCTGGACGGGAGTCCGATGGCTCTGACCAGGTGGGATGGGGTGATAGCTCGCTGGCACCTCTGGTATTGCCTAGGCACGCAGCTACTACAGGCTGGGCCTGTGCAATGTATGGAGGGCCTTCTGCAGAAGGCATGGGTGGTCCCAGCCTGTCCTGCACCCACCTAAACCCTTAAGGCCTGAGTCCTAACTTCAGCCATTACAGCCTCTATATCCTTAGCATCCATAATGGGCCCAAGCAACAAAACACACCCAAAAAAGGGACAACACGGACCAACAAAAATGGACAGGAAAAAGAAAGACACACACACACAGAAAGCTTCCACAACTGCCCCTTATGTGCTGTATATCTGGGGTATGATTCTCAGTTTTAACCTCCTATTTTGAACTTTAGCGCAGGAGCCCCTCAGACCTCCGTCCGTTTCTGCTGGAGACTGCACTGCCACTGGCAAACGCGCAAACACAGGCGGAAGTCCCGCCCCCAACGCAACTCCATTGGCCAGCGCCTTGCAGGCTCCGCTGGGTGAAGTGATGCTACGTGCTGACCCAGGGAGCCTGTGCAGCCTCCGAGTCGGGCAGGAATTTTAGGGTTCAACCTTTCTGTTTATGACAGAAGATCTATACCAATTTAAATTGTGAGTGATAAAGTTAATGCACTTTCCATTCTCAGATCACTGTTGAAAAATGATTCTTCTCTTGTATTGTTATTTTTTTTTTTATGAATTTGAACTTCACCGTCTTCAGTCGTCTTTTCCAAACAATCTTTTTGGTTGTTGCTACTCCTCATTGCCATATTATATGATTTTTTGCTAAAGAACATACACTTGTTGATAAAACTAATTCTGCAAACAAAACTAATAAGGCACAGTTTGGCCTGGAACTCAAACTGAAAGTGATCCTCAAATTTTGACACATTCTATTTGTTGGATCTTTAATATGTTATGAAAATAATTTTTATTAGCATACAGTATGTAAGTAATATAGGACTAGAATATTTTTTTTGATGTTCTATATTTTACATTGGCCTTAAATATCATCATTCATTTTTAAATAAAACTGTTTGAATCATCTTACAATGGTCCTTATAAATGTTGCATTAAATCTAGTTTTTTTACTTAAACAATATATTTATATTTCCATAACAGAATTTGTTCATTCAACACCTTATTTTGCTGCCGTGTCTGCAGTGCAAACATGTCTTGCGATAAGGAGTTCAATACTAAGAACTTTCACACACTTTACTGTATCTTGTTGTTTAGTCGTTCAGTCTAGTTCGACTCTCCGTGACTGTATGGACCATCATGTACATCTCTCACTCACTGCCTTCCTGAGCTCCATCAAGTTCATGTTCATTGCTTCAGTGACTTCATCTATCCATCTCCGCCTCTGTCATCCCCTTCTTGTGCCTTCAATCTTTCCCAGCATTAGAGTATTTTCTAGGAAATCCTGCCGTCATGATCATACCTTTTAGTGAACAGTTCGTCTTAACTTCCTGTAGTACATATTTATTGGATCTTCTTGCAGTCCAAGGGACTCTAAGCACTCCTATCCAACACCACAATTCAAAGGCGTAAATTCTACGGTGCTCAGACTTCTTTATGGTCCAGCTCTCACATCCATTAATACTGGGAATACCATAGTTCTAAGTATGCAGACCTTTGTTGATACTTTAATATCTTTACTTTTTACTAGCTTGTCCAGGCTTGCCATAGCTTTCCTCCCCAGTAGCAAACATCTTTTAATTTCATGACTACATTCACCGTCTGCAGAGATTTTGGATCCCAGAAAAATAAATTCTGTCACTGCCTTTACTTCTTTCCCGTCTATTTGCCAGGAAGTGAGATTGCCGTTTGCCATGATCTTCATATTTTTAATGTTGAGCAGCATGCCAGCTTTTGCACTCTCTTCTTTTACCCTCATCAATTATGTCCTTGACCACAGTAGAATATTTGGTGGTTGCTTTATGTGAAATGTCCCATTCCAGTCCATTTAAGTTCACTAATTCCCAGGATATCAATGTTTAACTGTATCATCTCATTCTTGACTACATCTAGTTTGCCTTGGTTCATAGTTCTAACATCCAGGTTTCTATTCTGAATTGGACTTTGCAGCAGCAGAATTTCCTTTTCCCTACAGACACATCCGCAGCTGGGTGTCCTTTCGGCTTTGGCTCAACCACTTCATTAGATCTGGTGCTACTTGTACTTGCCCTCTGCTCTTCCTTAGGCACCTTCTTACCTGAGGGGCTTGTCTTCTGGTGCCATATTGTTATGTCTCTGATTGTGCCTGTCCATAAAGTTTTTTTTATCTGTGTCTTACCCTGAAGCAATAAGTAACAATGCCACTGATTTAATTTACACACCAATAAGCTGGTTTTAGTGCACCATCCTGTTTAGCCCTCCAACCCTCCCCGTTCCCAAAGGGCAAACTTCTGCAATTTTTAACACCTCTGTTAGTCTTTGGGCAGGGCGGAGTTACCACCGATGCAGCCATGCAATGCATTGAGGTCCTGCTCTGGGGGAAGTTGGTGGGGGGGGGGGGGAGTGCTGTCCCTGACATGGCCTGCCTTGCCCCCCCATCTGCATCCTGTACCTGTAAGTGCCAAACTGCAGCTTGTGCCTGTAAGAGTCAATGTGCAGCCTGTGTCTGTAAGAGCCAATGTGTATCCTGTGTCTGTAAGAGCCAATGGGCAGCCTGTCTGTGCCTGTAAGTGCCAAAGTACAGCCTGTGTCTGTAAGAGTCAAAGTGCCTCATGTGTCTCTAAGAGCCAATGTTCCTCCTGTGCTTGTAAGTGCCAATGTGCAGTCTGTGTCTGTAAGTGCCAATGTGCATCCTGTGTCTATAAGAGGCAAAGTGCAGAATATGCCTGTAAGAGCCAATGGGCATCCTGTGAGTGTAAGGGTGAATGTGCAGTCTGTGTCTGGACATGCCAATGTGCATCCTGTGTCTGTAAAAGCCAAAGTGAAGCCTATCTACTGTGTGAGTTGATGCTGGAGGGGGGCAGGAAGAGCAAAAAACTATTGTGCTCTATCCTGGGTGTGGGTGGGGCGGCCTCAGTGTAAACTCCCACCCTGAATACCTAACAACTGGATCTGATGTTATATCTCCTTCGGTGTATTGATGTATGTGTTAATCAAAATGTATTTGTTATACTCATTTAACTATGATTTTGGATGAATGTGTTCAATTTTATTGTGGAATCTAATATTATTTTAACTAATGAATGATGGGTCCTACAATTATTTGTAGTCGGTAAGATCACCAACAAATTAGGATATTCATGGCAGCCTGAATTGGCATGTATACATGGAATTGGTAATGGCATTAATGAACTGCTAAACATGGCACTATTCAATGTCAAGTACACTAGAGTAAAGTTTATCAACCAGCCTGAGGTTTTCGAATACAAGTGAAATATAATGAAAGATTAATAATTAGATAATGCCACCTACACCTACTGGAAGTGTCTCTATATAAGGGGCTAGAGAAGTGCTCACCCCTACCCCTGAGGAATCCGCTTTGAGCAGCAGGGAAACACAGATTGGGTTGCTGGGAGGGTTCCGGTAGCTATCTGCATTTGGAGCCAGTAATATTCTAGCACTTGGCAGGGCAAGTGGTTATTTGTTTAAAGAAGTATCCCCCGTTTTTAGTTATATGGCTCTCAGGTTAGTTTACAAGTGAATAATTTATGTATTACACAGAGGAAAAGTTAAGTTGGAATTTATATCAATGAGCTTGCATAATATTTCAGTTTAAGGTTGTGGTAGGACATCAAAGTACGGTTGATCAAGTTATAATATTGTTGCCGGTAAGATTGTAGCAGTGAAGTTAAAATGTTTAATTTTAATATCTACTAAATTCCGCTGCACAGAGAAAAAACCTAGTAAAGATATTAATACTTATTTTCCTTGTGCTTCCTGGTGCTTGGTTCTGTGATTAATTCGTAATTTTAAAAATAATTTTAGATATGGAATCACAGTTTCAACTCCTGCACTCAGAGTGCTCTAAAATATAACTTTTATTTGTCATTTATGAAAATAAAATGTCATGTTGATCTTCATTTTATTTTACATGTGACAAACACACCACGTAAGAAAAAACAATATTAAAAACACAAGGATTGTATATCCCAAGAGGAATAATAACTATTCACTGATCCCCTTGGAACCTTGCTAATTAAAAAACATAATATACATTTTTTCAACCCATGAAATAACTATGGGTTGATTTTCTTATTCCTGGACTTGTGCCTTAGGAAATGTCTACTCTATTAACTCTACTGCTATTTATAAATAATTTAATTATTACCCTCCAAGCTTTGTAAAAAGAAAAAACATGTTCTCCTAAGCTTAAGAAATTGCAGAATTGTAGAAGATCACAAACAGACCAATATTAGGAGATTTAGTTAGATATCTATCAAAAGCTTGTATGTTTTAACTAGATGACTGTGATGAGTGCACAGACCCATCACTGATGTAAAGAGGCAGTCCGTGAAGAGGGATGGTCCACTAAGAATGAGAAACGAACCATCATGTTCCTCCTTTGCTCAATACACCCTTTGCATGCCAAACAACTAATTAGGCCTACACCTGCTTTAATTATAAAGTTACTTATGTCAGCTTACTGAGGCTCAGACAGGCCCGTGTAGTCGCAGGCAGGGATGTGTTAGGCCTTTGTGTACTGTATACACATACTGAAAGGAAATATATTTTTAGTATAACCTGTTAAGTTTTTGTATAACCTACAAGGAAAGTCAGTTATTAGCTGAAAATAAAGAATGATTTAATAATCCATCCCAGAAGACATATGTTTATTATAAATAACATGTGTTGCATTGTTATAGTGGCTTAATTAATTTTAACTTTTTCATTGTAATTTTTATATGAAATTTACACTTCACATCAGTGGCGGCTGGTGAACTTTCAAGTTGGAGGGGCTCCAGAGCAAGACTTGGCTCCTCCCCTTACATAAACCACACACATTTTAAACTCCTCACCCTTTTATAATATTAACCCTTATATGCCCTGCCCAATAACCTTATACTTACCCCACCCACTGAAATAGACTCCACCTACTGAGTTTTTAATAACGTTCAAAAATTCTAGAGTCTTGGGATTCAGGCAAATAATAACATTTCTCTTCTGCATGAATGTAATGACACTCACCAACAGTTGACTCTCCTTCTCTGGGTGTCTTCAAGTGTAGTAGTCCAAAATAGTCTGCAGCCGCAGAGTGTTTGGACCTGGGGGTGATATAAAACAAGCAAACAAATCAGAGAGTGGAAGACCCCAACCGTAAAAACTTAAAATACCAAGCGGGACTATATAGGCCCCAACCGGACCTTAAAAACTCACATTACACCAATCAGGACTATATAGGCCCAAACCGTACCTAAAAAAACATAAAATACCAAGCGGGACTATATAGGCCCAAACCGGATGTTAAAAACCCACATTACACCAAGCCATACAGGCCCCAACCGGACATTAAAAACCCACATTACACCAAACAGGACCATATAGGCCCCAACCGCACCTTAAAAACCTACATTAGACCAAGCGGGACCATATAGGCCCCAACTGGACCTTTAAAACCTTAAAATACCAAGAGGGACTTAAATAGGCCCAAACTGTACCTAAAAAACCCACATTACACCAAGTGGGACCATTGTGAGCCTCTCCCCCCCACCCTCTACATCTCCCCCCCTCTACTTTACTAGCCTTGCGATGAGCGCTTTTGGTGCTTATTGTGTGCCTCTCACCCCTCTACCTCTCCCCCCCTCTACTTTACTGGCCTTGCGATGAGCGCCTTTGGCACTCATTGTGTGCCTCTCCCCCTCTACCCCCCCTCTACTTTACTGGCCTTGCGATGAGCGCCTTCAGGGCTCATCACAGGCTTCGCAATGAGTGCCTTTGACGCTCATTGCAAGCCTCCCTCCCTCTACTTTATTGGCCTTTCACCCCCTCTACTTCCTCTCCCTTCCCTGTGTCTCTCCCCCTCTCACCCCTCCCCTGTGTCTCTCCCCCCTCTCCTGTATTTCTTCCCCCTCTGTGTCTCTTCCCCCTCCTATGTGTCTCTTCCCCCCTCTCCCCTGTGTCTATTCACTCCCTCCTCTGTGTCTCTTGCTCCCCTCTTCCCCGTCCTCTGTGTCTCTTCCCCCTCCTATGTGTCTCATCCCCCCTCTCCTGTGTCTCTTCCCCCAATCCTCTGTGTCTCCTCCCCCCTCCTCTCCCTCCCCTGTGTCTCTTCCCCTCCCTCCCATGTGTTTTCTTCACCCATCTCCCTCCCCTGTGTCTCTTCCCCCCCTCTGTGTCTCTCCCCGCCTCCTCTCCCTCCCCTGTGTCTATAGGAATACCAAGAGAAGAACAAGAGAAGCCTTCACCATACAGAGTACAGAAACAGATAATACACACAAATCACATATATATTTCTCAGCAGCGCAGGCTTGCCAAAAAACGTTGGTAAAGCAACATTAAAACTGCAGTCAACGACCGCGCACGACTTTGGCAAGGAGCGCAGAAGGCGATCACTGCACTGGTGGAGATGAGCGCCGTAGGTGCTCATCCCTACGACCCCGCACGACTTAAGCATTATACCTACGACCAGCAGGACTACAGATGAACAGATCAGACAATTCACAGTGCGAGACCCACTTTGAAAAAATCGCCTGCAAAAATACGGATCGTAAAACTTTGAAAAATATGAAGTTAACCGCTGAACCACACACATCGAAAAAAAATAAAATAAAAAAAACAAACATACAAAAAACATCACACAGAGCACTGGGAAACAGCAAGGATGTCTGTGAGTGAGGTTGCACATGATTTTAAGTTGAATTTGCAGAGTTTCGCCACTAGAAAATCGCCTAAGCAGGAAAAAAAATGGTTGCAGAAAAAAACTAAAACGAGTCTACACGAGCCCCAAAGCACGCAAAACACCACCAGGCACATACGACTTTTACCCAGAAACGCACCAGGTACAAAATACACTATTAGGAAGGACGGAAAATGCTCCAGACCCACGTAATACATAGACAATCGCCGCCATTTTACAACACTAACCTAAAATAACATTAACATTCTAAAATGCCGCTTTACACAACTAAACAAACGGTTTAGCCTCTCGCACGCAGCCTACAGTGGGGGAAAAAGCATTTAAATCCCCTGCTGATTTTGAACGTTTGTCCACTGAAAAAGAACTGATCAGTCTATAATTTTAATGGTAGGTGTATTTTAACAGTGATAGACAAAATTACAAAAAAATACCCATGTCAAAAAAGTTATTAATTGATTTGCAGGTCAATTAGGCAAATAAGTATTTGACCCCTTCGACTTAGTACTTGGTGGCAAAACCCTTGTTGGCAATCACAGAGGTCAGACGTTTCTTGCAATTGGCCACCAAGTTTGCACACATCTCAGGAGGGATTTTGTCCCACTCCTTTTTGTAGATCCTCTCCAAGTCATTGAGGTTTCAAGGCTGATGTTTGGCAACTCGGACCTTTTGCTTCCTCCACAGATTTTCTATGGGATTAAGGTCTGGAGACTGGCTAGGCCACTCCCGGACCTTAATGTGCTTCTTCTTGAGCCACTCCTTTGTTGCCTTGGCTGTGTGTTTTGGGTCATTGTCATGCTTGAATACCCATCCACGACCCATTTTCAATGCCTTGGCTGTGTGTTTTGGGTCATTGCCATGCTTGAATACCCATCCACGACCCATTTTCAATGCCCTGGCTGAGGGTAGGAGGTTCTCACCCAAGATTTGACTGTACATGGTCCATCCATAGTCCCTTTGATGCGAGTCAGTTCTCCTGTCCCCTTAGCAGAAAAACACCCCAAAAGCATCATGTTTTCACCTCCATGTTTGATGGTAGGGATAGTGTTCTTAAGGTTATAGGCAGCATTCCTGCTCCTCCAAACACTGCAAGTTGATGCCAAAGAGCTTGATTTTGGTCTCATCTCACCACAACACTTTTACCCAGTTCTCCTCTGAATCATTCAGATGTTCATTGGCAGACTTCAGATGGACCTGTACATGTGCTTTCTTGAGCAGCGGGCCTTGCGGGCACTGCAAAATTTCAGTCCTTCACAGTGTAGTGTGTTAGCAATTGTTTTCTTGGTGACTATGGTCCCAGCTGCCTTGAGATCATTAACAAGATCCTACCATGTAGTTCTGGGCTGATTCCTCATCGTTCTCATGATCATTGAAACTCCATGAGGTTAGATCTTGCATGGAGCATCAGACCGAGGGAGACTGGTAGTTATTTTGTGTGTCTTCCATTTGCAAATAATTGTACCAACTGTTGTCACCTTTTCACCAAGCTGCTTGGCGATGGTCTTGTAGCCCATTCCAGCCTTGTGTAGGTCTTCCATCCTTGGACAGCTCTTTGGTCTTGGCCATGGTGGAGAGTTTGGAATCTGATTGACTGATTGCTTTTGGGACAGATGTCTTTTATATAGGTAAAAAGCTGAGATTAGGAGCTCACTAGAGAGTGCTCCTAATCTAAACTTGTTAGCCAGAAATCTTGCTGATTGATAGGGGATCAAATACTTATTTCCCTCACTGATCTGCAAATCAATTTATAACTTTTCTTACATGTGTTTTTCTTGGGGGGTTTTGTTATTCTGTCTCTCACTGTTAAAATACACATACCATTAAAATTATTGACTGATCATTTCTTTGTCAGTGGACAAATGTTCAAAATCAGCAGGGGTCAAATACTTTCCCCCCCCACTGTATTTATAGTGCACACTTGCCACATTGCTGACACTTTCTACTCAGGTCAGCAACAGTCCAAATGTACATTGTATGCTGCAGGAAAAACAAAAGTGATTGTTAGCTCTTCAGCATATATATTGCTGGATATATTAATTACAAATAGGTAAAGTATATTAATTTAGTCTTTCATTAATTTATTAATTATTATAAAAAAATAAATATATCTAAAAAATACAAATACCAGACGAGAGGCACGCCATGAGCGCCAAAGGCCAAAGTGCGGGGATCACAATGAACACACAGAGTGCTCACAGAACCAAAAGTAGCCCAGAGGAGAGCCTCGCAATGAGCGCCAAAGGCGGTCAGCGCAGGGCTTGCAATCAGCGCCCAAGGTACTCATAGGACAAAAACCCTTACATTGGGTGGCAAACAGCACTCCCTGGCTTACAATTTTCTTGCCATAATTTTTTGACGGGCAAGTTGCTAGTATATATGTAAGAATTGGGGTGTTAGTGTTAATGCAGTGGGTTAGGGCTCTGTACTTTCACAACTATTGACCTGGGTTCTAATTCAAGTCAGGAACTGGCAACCCACTCCAGTATCACTGCTTGTGCAAACATACTTGGTTGATGAGGTTGGGTAGATCAGCACAGTAGGATCAGTCAGTAAAAAGAGCAGGAACAGAGTGGGGGAGTGTTTGAGATAATTGGGTTATAAAGCCTTCCTGATGTCATATCATAACAATAAGTCTCTATAGGCTTGGGGGCACTCAGATGGGATGTTTATAGCAACCAGACAGCCTGCAGCACTGATTGGTTGATGATGCAAGCTGTCAGTCAGGAAAATTAGTATTTTCTTTGATGGCCGAAAAGTTACATTTTAGTCTCATCAGACCAGAGCACCTTCCTCCATACATTTTGGGAGTCTCCCACATGCCTTTTGTTTTTTGCTGAAAGTAATGGCTTTCTTCTAGCCGCTCTACCATAAAGCCCAACTCTATGAAGCGTGCAGCTTATTGTCGTCCTATGTACAGTTACCGGTCCAAGAGTTTGGGTGGGTGGCCGTCTCTTGGCAGGTTTGCTGTTGTGCCATGTTCTTTCCATTTGGTTATGATAGATTTGATAGTGCTCCTGGGAATCATCAAAGATTTGGATATTTTTTTATAACCTAACCCTGACTTGTACTTCTCAAAAACATTGTCCCTTACTTGTTTGGAGAGTTCCTTGGTCTTCATGGCAGTGTTTGGTTAGTGGCGCCTCTTGCTTAGGTTTTGCAGCATCTGGGCCTTTCAAAAAAGTGTGTATATGTAATGACAGATCACGTGACTTAGATTGCACACAGGTGGACATTATTTCACTAATTATGTTACTCCTGAAGGTAATTGGTTGCACCAGAGCTTTTTATGGGTTTCATAACAAAGGGGGTGAATACATACGCACATGCCAATTTTCTGTTTTCTATTTCTAAAAAATAGTTTTATGTATATGTTTTTCTCATTTCACTTCACCAACTTAGACTATTGTGTTCTGATCCATCAAATAAAATTCAGATTAACAAAACATTGAACTTAAGGCTGTAATGTAACAAAATAGGTAAAAAGTCACGGGAGTGAATACTTTTGCAAGGCACTGTATATTCACCCAAGTTGAGCGTTACAGCAGAATGCTCACACTGTAAACTGCATCACTAGGGAGAGAGACATTGGGCAAGGGGGAAGGCACACAAAGGGTTCCTTTAAAGTGATAGATGCATATTTTTAACAAAATCATATGAAAGAAGACATGAAAGCTGATATACAGATATAATTAATTTGTTTTATCTATATACATTTCAAATACTATATTAAAGTGATTGATAATTTTGGGGGGGCGCTTGCCCATTTGCCCCTTTGCACCAGCCTCCCCTGCTTCACATATGTCTGAGAAGTCCCCAGAGTAAAAGACTCCCCTTCTTCCTCTTCATGGTGTTCATGCAAGCTGCCCTCTGAATGACTAATTTCCCTAAGGCATTGGGTCCAATGTCTTGGGTGCTGTTGGCTACATAGAAAAAGACTAGGGATGCACTCTATGCCTTATTTTGTGCAGGAGACTGCACTCAAGACAATAGGACCAGTACCCCAGGGGTTAATCACCTTAAAGCTATTCTAAAATATTGTCTGATCAATGCATCTGCAGTCATCCATTTGTAAGTATCATACAACCTTAAAGTATGCAAATTCTATTAGTATATTTGTATTGAAAGGATCTTAACAGCAGTGATGACTTCAACATTCTATCCAATGAGCTGGAGCCAGACATCTTGGAGAGTGAAGTGAGATTGACCCTAGGGGGACTTGCTCATAACAAGACTGCAGGAGTTGATGGAATCCCCGCTGAACTGTTCAAAATCCCACAAGAAGATGCTGTGAAAGTTGCCTTATGCCAACAAATGTGGAAAACTTAACAGTGGCCAGTAGACTTGAAAAGCTCAGTCTACATCCCAATCCCGAAAAAATTCAGTGCCAAAGAGAGCTCCAATTATTGAACAATTGCACTAATTTCACATGCCAGCAAGGTAATGCTTAAGATCCTACAAGCTCGGCTCCAACAATATATGGACCAGGAACTACCAAATGTGCATGCCGGGTTCTGCAGAGGAAGAGGCACAAGATATAAAATTGCAAATGGATAATAGAGAAAGCAAGAGAGTTCCAGAAAAAACATTTACTTCTGCTTTATACACTATACTTAAGCCTTTGTCTGTGTGGATCACAACAAATGTGGCATGTCCTTAAAGAGATGGGAGTGCCAGATCATCTCATCCTCCTCCTAAAGAATCTGCATGTGGACCAAGAAGCCAAGGTCAGAACTGAACATGAGACAGAATGGTTCAAGATCGGAAAAGGAGTGCAACAAGGTTGTATATTGTCAATAGGCATTTACTATTCAAAATGCTTTCGCACTTTTTTATACAAGGATCTAGTTATATCTAGTTGTAACTACCTACAAAAAAATATTATTATGCAAGAAACGCATTCAATGTTACTAATTTATTTTGTCACAGAGCTGTGTCTCCCGATTATAACAATCCAGTAAGTGGTATCTCAATAGCCCTAAAGTGGATCAAAAGTTAATTTGATAAATTGTTTTATTATCCAAATAATCAGCTAAAACATTTAAACTGGCCCGTGGCTAAGTAGCGTCCGCTCTGAGTTTGTCAGGATTTACCCAGTGATTAGATTCCTAAGAAAATATAAAATTAAATGTTATTTGATCATTTCTAACCCTCTGTTAAATTACCAAGTCTTCGCTGTGATTGAATTCCTAAGAAAGATATTTAATATTGTTGTTAGTTCATTTATATTCCTTTATTAAAATCATGTTTCGCCTTAGAAATAAAAAGCACCATTTCTTTTTTTATTTTTTATTTAAAGGACTAACCAACCATTTATCTTCAACTTGTGGGTCACATGATAATAAATGAGTGTGTGATTAATAAATATAAACATGTCAAATAAAGGCAATATTTATTATTTTTGCACTTTCATGTATTCCTATAAACATAAGATTTGTTAAGTAATATTGTTCATTCAAAGTTTACCTTACACATTGAATATTAAATCCATTGGCTGATATATTGACCTGGTACTGAGCTACCAGCCAAATCTTATGGATATTACATATCTCTCAACTCTCTCTCTCTCTCTCTCTCTCTCTCTCTCTACTCTCAAAAAGGCTTCCCTGGTGGTCCAGTGGTTAGGATTTGGTAGTTTCACGACTGTGACCTGGGTTCAATTCTAGTCAAGGAACCAAGAAGTCACACTACCTTGGAGCCATGCAGAGTTGAGCCTGGTCAGTACTTGGACAGGAGACCACCTTGGAATACCAGGAGCAGGCAACCCACCCCATGAATACCAAGTGGATCAGCATGGTGTTAAGCGGTCCATGACATCACAGAGAGTCGGATACAAATGGGTGACATATACACACACTCTCAAAAAATAACTAACTACTAATAATATGTCTTTACCTTACTTTATTTTTCAAAATTGAACTTAAAATCAGTATAATACAGTAATTATATCTTAAAAAACAGACTACCTTAGTTATTCTTCCCAATTTACGGCAAGGGTTGTCTCTAATAGGGCTTCTAAACGTAATACTGCTTTCATTGTTACCCAGTGATCATGAACACGATCGAATATTAATAGAAACGACCCTGTCCTTACAATATATTGTGCAGCCATCATCATATGTGTGATTTCATTTCCCTACAGACATAGGACCTGATTCAATTGCCCAATTCGTAAATTTATACACACTTAAAATCCCTCTTAATATTGCTACATATTCGGCAAATATTTCTTATTGGCACTAATGAATTCTTATGTCAATTGCATAAAAACATTTATAACAAAAACACCTAAAGCCAAATTTATGAGTTACAGGCATTTGCAAGTAGCTAATTGAAAAAGGCTCATGGACTCAGTGTAATTTGTGAGAAATAGCAGTAAATCTCCCAAACAGGGAACTCACACCATTGTATTTTTATATCATACAAATGTAATCGGATTAAATGTAAAATTATATATAAAAGAAAATAAGTCGTAATAACTATGTTGTATATTTGCTATTTATAATGAGATTAATCTTGATATTAACCACAATTTGTCTAATGAATAAGGCACATTATTTATTATCCCAAACAAAGAGACCCACAGTTTGCAGTCAATATCATTTTTACTGATCTAATAAAAGGCAACATAATTATACCTTGTAAAACTACACTTGGGATTTAAGGTGAATGGTATAATGGTGATGGTAATCATTGATCTTATCTTACTTTTATAAGATGCCAATCTTACAGTGCAATAAAACATTTGCATGCATAATATCTATAAAGTATGTAATCTATTCATATTTAGAGATTCCTTATTCAGAAATTACTGTTTTCTGATTATACTATATTTTTTATTTTTTGTTTATTTATTTATTTTATTTATTTATAATAGACTTTCTAAGGAACATAATTAAATCACCCTGTCTACCTGTAATTTGTGGATTTCATGAAAGGACTAGATATGGCAATGCTCCCCTGGTACTTGATATATGTGATGTGGCGGTGTAATTTGGTGGGTGCTGTGTGGGGTGGATTTTGAGAAGGACTGTGTGCTATGTGAAGGAGATGGCTGCTGAGAGGGACTGGCTGCTATCTAGATATAGAATATGTATATATGTATATTATATGTATATATATATATATATATATATATATATATATATATATATATATATTTATATATATACAGTGTGCTCAAAGTTTGCATACACTGGCAGAAATTGTGAAATTCTGGCATTTATTTTGAAAATATAACTGGTCATACAAAAAAATATATTTTATTGAAGGATAGTGAAGTCATTTATGATCACATAGGTGTTTGGCTCCTTTTTAAATCATAATGATAACAGAAATCACCCAAATGCCCCTGATCAAAAATGTACATACCCTTGAATGTTTGGCCTTGTTACAAACACACAAGGTAACACACACAGGTTAAAATGGCAATTAAAGGTTAATTCCCCACACCTGTGGCTTTTTAAACTGCAATTGAAATTAGTGTCTGTGTATAAATAGTCAATAAGTTTGTTAGCTCTCACGTGGATGCACTGAACAGGCTAGATACTGAGCCATGGGTAGCAGAAAAGAACTGTCAAAAGACATGCGTAACAAGGTAATGGAACTTCATAAAGATGGAAAAGGATATAAAAAGATATCCAAAGCATTGAAAATGCCAAACCGTACTCTTCAGTCACTTATTTAGAAGTGGAAAATTGGGGTATCTCTTGATACCAAGCCAAGGACAGGTAGACCAAGAAAGATTTCAGCCACAACTGCCAGAAAAATTGTTCTGAATACAAAGAAAAAACCCACAGGTAACCTCAGGAGAAATACAGGCTACTCTGGAAAAAGATGGTGTGGTGGTTTCAAGGAGCACAATACGTTGATACTTGAACAAAAATGAGCTGCATGGTCGAGAGGCCAGAAAAAAGCCTTTACTGTACCAATGCCACAAAAAAGGTTACAATATGCCCAACAACACCTTGACACGACTCACAGCTTCTGGCACACAGTAATTTGAAGTGAGAGACCCAAATAGAGCTTTAGTGCTATGTTTGGAGAGGGGTCAACAAGGCCTATAGTGAAAAGAATACCATCCCCATTGTGAAGCATGGTTGTGGCTCACTGATGTTTTGGGTGTGTGTGCGCTCTAAAGGCACAGGGAATCTTGTGAAAATTGATGGCAAGATGAATGCAGCATATCAGAAAATACTGGCAGACAATTTGCATTCTTCTGCACGAAGGCTGCGCATTTGACGCTCTTGGACTTTCCAGCATCACAATGACCCTAAGCACAAGGCCAAGTTGACCCTCCAGTGGTTAAAGCAGAAAAGGTGAAGATTGTGGTGTGGCCATCACAGTCTCCTGACCTTAATATCATCAAGCGACTCTGGGGAGATCTCAAACGTGCGTTCATGAGAGATGACCAAAGACTTTGCATTACCTTGAGGCATTTTGCCAAGACGAATGGGCAGCTATACCACCTGCAAGAATTAGGGGCCTCATAGACAACTATTACAAAAGTCTGCACGCTGTCATTGATGCTAAAGGGTGCATACTGCTTCAGTGGGTGAAGAGGGTCAGCGGAGGGCCATGGGGGGTAGTGGGGGGCCATGGCAGGTTGGGCTCAGGTCATCACTGGGTACCCACCAGAGCAGGGTCCGTGTGCATTGCACCACCTGCACCAGCAGTAGCTCCGCCCCTAGATCTACAACAAAATAAATTAGTAACATTGACCATCTTTCTTCTAATATTTATATTAGTGGGTCATTACAGCTAGATATGACTAGATCCTAGTATAAAAAAGTGTGAAAGCAATTTGAATAATATTATTTACTATACATCTCTTGTATTAGAGGTATTATTTTTATTAGCATTGATTTTATTATTTACATAGCTTGTGCAGATTTTAAACGGTTAAAATAAAGATAAGACGTTTTTGTATATTTATATCTTGTTGGATTCTTATTTATCTTGGCCAATGAGTGCACACTTGATTCTACTTATGTTTTCTAAGAAATGTTGTACTCACATGAACAAACAAGAATCTTGTTTTGTTGTTGGATTAGAACGGATGACTTGCAGCTTAAAACAGCAAACTTCAATGTTAGAATACTGTAGGAATTTTTTTTTTTTTAAATAACATTCAATTTATCAAGTACACAACTGTACTTGTAATTTCCTATAGTTTTAAAATACTATTCACCTCCACTGTAAGTCGTTTTATTTTGCCATATTGTTTATATACAGTACTAACAGCCCTATTAAATTAGCTCAACGCGTAAAACCGTAGCCCGTAAGACATACAGGGCCCTATTAAATTATCCCTCGTAGTTCTCTCGGTGCTCGCAAAAGGCAGTTTTTCTGATGTTTGCGAGTACCGAATCTCTCGCAGCCTGCTTTGCGATATGACTGCGAAAAAATGGCAGAGAATAGGCTCCGAGAGAGCTACGTAGTCACACGCAGCCTTAAATCTACGCATGATTCTCGCATATCGTAAGAATCCCTACGGGCACAAAAAGTGCCCGCAAGGGATCCGAAAGCCTCTACGTGCTGCCTCGGAGCAGCCCGAGACAGCAGTGTGAGGCTCCCTCCTGCACCCTTTACACATCCCCATGCTGCAGGGGTCTCTATCGGGACCCCTGCAGCACCCCCACATTAACCCCTTGCAGCAGGGGTCCCCGATCTACACCGATCAGACCCCCGCTGCATTTAAAACTTTTAAATTTTCCGCCGCGGCTCCTTAAAGGGGCCGCGGCACACTATTACCCAATCCCAGCCGCGGCACCTAAAATTAACCCCCCTCTATGCTGGGGGTCCCCATCGGGACCCCCGAAGTGTCCCCACATAAACCCATTGCAGGGGGGGGGCACGATCTGCATAGATCAGGCCCCCCGCTGCATTTAAAACTTTTAAATTCCCCGCCGCGGCTCCTTAAAGGGGCCGCGGCACACTATTACCCAATCCCGGCCGCGGCACCTAAATTTAACCCCCCTCTATGCTGGGGGTCCCCATCGGGACCCCCGAAGTGTCCCCACATAAACCCCCTGCAGCGGGGGTCCCCGATCGGCACCGATCGTGACCCTGCTGCATTTCAATTTTAAATTTCCCGCCTTGCGGGTCCTTAAAGGACCGTAAAGGTCCTGAAAGGACTCGCACTAAAAATATTAACCCCAGGCAACTATAATTACCCCATTAACTCATGGTGTGCAATCCAGACCCCCATAAGGCCTTAATTACCCCATTAACTCATGGTGGTCAATCCAGACCCCCATAAGGCCTTAATTAACCCATTAACTCATGGTGGTCAATCCAGACCCCCATAAGGCCTTAATTACCCCATTAACTCATGGTTGTCAATCCAGACCCCCATAAGGCCTTAATTAACCCTATAACTCATGATGGTCAATCCAGACCCCCATAAGGCCTTAATTACCCCATTAACTCATGGTGGTCAATCCAGACCCCCATAAGGCCTTAATTACCCCATTAACTCATGGTGGTCAATCCAGACCCCCATAAGGCCTTAATCAACCCTATAACTCAAAAAAACCTACAGTACAGAACACACAAAAAACCTACCTTACAGAACACAAAAAAACCTACAGTACAGAACACAAAAAAACCTACAGTACAGAAAACAAAAAACCTACAGTACAGAAAACAAATAAATCTACAGTACAGAAAACAAAAAAACCTACAGTACAGAAAAAAAAATAATACATTACAACCCCACCCCCCACTACAGAAAATACAAAAATTACACACCTGAAAAGGAAAGACAGATAAACACAATACAATACATACATATAATACATAACATACATTACATTCAATACATGACATTACATACATTACATATAATATATTACATATAATATATTACACATAATACATTACATACAATACATGACATTACATACATTACATATAATATATTACATATAATATATTACATATAATATATTACACATAATACATTACATACAATACATGACATTACATACATTACATATGATATATTACATATAATATATTACATATAATATATTACACATAATACATTACATACAATACATGACATTACATATAATATATTACATATAATCCAAATCAAATACCCCTATCTATCTAACATACAATCTATTTAATATAAAATAAATCCTAACTATATCAAATACATCCCCCTATCTATCTAATATACAATAAATCCTAACTACATACACAGACCCTAATTCTAAGCTGAAATAAAATAATTACAGTCCTAACTACACAGACCCTAATTCTAAGCTAAAATAAAATAATTAAGACCACTTACCTTTAAGATGTTGCTTCAGATCACTAACCTAGGGGTAAAACAAAACAAAATAATTAGTACAAAACATTAACATGAAATAAATAAACATTATAAACATTCTAAATATTATACTCACCTTTCCAGCATGTCCTGTCATTGTTTAGCTCTTCCGGCGCGGCCCTGTTAAAAAAACAATAAACAATAAATAAAATAAACATATAAACATCGAAATATACATTTAACTTACCTCCCCGCGATGTCCCCGGCCTTCTCCCCTTCAGCCCCGGCTGGGCCGCGGAACCATCTGTGCTCTAAAAAAAAGAGGAAATTGGCAATGGCGGCTTGTGATTGGCTGAAAAAGCTGTCTATCAATTTCAGCCAATCAAAAGTCGTCAATGTGTGAGCCAATCAGGATGGGATACACCCCAATATCCCACCCTGATTGGCTAAAACACTTGTCTATCTTTATGGGAACCAATCACAAGGCTCAGATGCCTTCAGCCAATCACTATGGGATACACCCCCACGGAGTGATTGGTAGAAGACATCTGCGCATCCTGATTGGCTCATACATTGACAGCTTTTTCAGCCAATCACAAGTCGCCATTGCCAATTTCCTTAGGGTTAATTCAGGCCTTATGGGGGTCTGGATTGACCACCATGAGTTAATGGGTTAATTAAGGCCTTATGGGGGTCTGGATTGACCACCATGAGTAATAGGGTTAATTAAGGCCTTATGGGGGTCTGGATTGACCACCATGAGTTAATGGGGTAATTAAGGCCTTATGGGGGTCTGGATTGACCACCATGAGTTAATGGGGTAATTAAGGCCTTATGGGGGTCTGGATTGACCACCAAGAGTTATAGGGTTAATTAAGGCCTTATGGGGGTCTGGATTGACCACCATGAGTTAATGGGGTAATTAAGGCCTTATGGAGGTCTGGATTGACCACCATGAGTTATAGGGTTAATTCAGGCCTTATGGGGGTCTGGATTGACCACCATGAGTTAATGGGTTAATTAAGGCCTTATGGGGGTCTGGATTGACCACCATGAGTTAATGGGTTAATTAAGGCCTTATGGGGGTCTGGATTGACCACCATGAGTTATAGGGTTGATTAAGGCCTTATGGGGGTCTGGATTGACCACCATGAGTTAATGGGGTAATTAAGGCCTTATGGGGGTCTGGATTGACCACCATGAGTTATAGGGTTAATTAAGGCCTTATGGGGGTCTGGATTGACCACCATGAGTTAATGGGGTAATTAAGGCCTTATGGGGGCAGATCGGGGACCCCCCTGCAAGGGGTTAATATGGGGACACTTCGGGGGTCCCGATGGGGACCCCCAGCATAGAGGGGGGTTAATTTTAGGTGCCGCGGCCGGGGTTGCGTAATAGTGTGCCGCGGGCCCTTTAATGAGCCACGGCGGGGAATTTAAAAGTATTAAATGCAGCGGGGGCCTGATCGGTGCCGATCGGGGACCCCCGCTGCAAGGGGTTAATGTGTGGGGGCTGCGGGGGTTCCTATGGACCCCTGCAGCCAGGTGTTCATGTGAGGACACTTCGGGTGTCCCGACGGGGACCCCAGCATTGAGGGGGGGTTAATTTTAGGTGCCGGGGGGGTATTTGGAGTACCCGCCACGGCAGGGCTTATGTTGGGGACTGCCGCGGAGGTCCCTTTTAGGACCCCCGCAGCAATTGATGAGGAGTGGGAGCCTGCGATATCATCGCAGGCTGTCACTCCTCATGTACATTTACGCAGTGTAGATACGTACGGCCCTGCTGCGTAGCTCATACGTTGCTCACAGCAGGGCTAATTTAATAGCATTGTAAGTTAGAGAAACTTTGCAGTACGTAGGGCTTAAGTAGAAGCCTCTTATTTACGAGGCTGGAATTTAATAGGGCCCACAGCTTTTAAATTAGCCCCGTAAAGGAAGCCGATGCCGATCTGCAGGTTTGGAGCTAAAAAAAGCCTGCTTTACTTATATGACAAGGGAAAGTGATGTTAAGTATTGAAATAAATAGCACAACACTCTGAAGCTCGCAAATCGGCAATATAAAATATTTGTTTTTATGTTTAAATTCCGTGTTATATCGATCCCGGCAATCAATGTGTTAATACATATAATGGAACTCCCATGTAATAGAATATCATATTTACAGCTTTATCAATATTGCATTATTTCTGGAATGTGTGTCCAATCGTAACTCTTAATTGAAACCAGTAAGACTTTGAAATCCCACCTCCATTTTCAGTGACATAATTATGCCGATCTCTGTTGCCATTGGCGTCATCTAAACCCGTAACTACGGGTTTGACTAATTGATCACATACACGGCCGCCCATCCAACATTCAACAAATGGTTTACGAGTTTGCATCTCAAGCCCGTAACTCGCGCCCTGCTCGAATTTTATAGCTCTGTAACTCAGGCCAAATTTCAAGCCCACAGCCGTAGTGGGTCTCACGTTGCACTTACAGGCTTCAAATTTAATACGGCTGTAAGTTTACTAGTTATAGTCCAGAAATGTAAGTTCCATTTTTATTTTTCACAATTCACAGAATTAGAATTTACAGTGGAGTATTTTGATAAATCCACTTCTTGATTGCTACCTTGTCATGGGGAAGGGGCTTGTGTACTCAAATGAAGCTGTGAGCTATTTCATGTAGGGTCACCTAAGATGGGCAGGTCATAATATTCCAACCTGTGTCTGATGGTGAATAACACATATGATAACTTCAGTTTCCATTTACATATGCAGATTTATGTTAATATAATATTTTTTATTGACTCACAAGTAAATGTATGAGAAAACAGAAGGGAAAACAAAACAATATCAACAAGCCATAGCATGTACATTGTTGGTGTTAATGATACAAAAAAATATAAACATGGCCTGAAGATATACAATAATGATTTACATGTGAGCATCGCTACCAACCATTTTCAGTTTAAAACAATAAAAATATATAACAAAACAAGGGTAATTGGGAGGGGAAAGGGAAGGGAAGGAAACATTGTTTATCCTTCAATACATTATTTTTTTCTGCTTCTTAAAGATAATTCTATATTAATAAAAAGCGTCAACTCACAATTCAGTCCGATCTCTATTGAGGATGCCAGGCCCTGCGTCTCCCGACCAGTGCGCCTCAGATCCACACACGACAGCCCAATGTTTATTTTTTTTTATTTTATCTTAAATCTATGCTATGAGTCGAGGAAATCCAAGTTTCCCAAGTAGAATATGTGTCGGAAACTGTGTGTATGAGTCTTTCATTATGAAGTTTATCCACCTCTTGGCAATATGGTTTTTAACTGCTAATAGTATATATTTGAATGAATTATTCTGAGATTTAGTTAGGAGGGATGATTGATCTCCCAGTAAACAAACTTCAATGGAGGGTGTTATCTGGGTACATAAAAGATTCAAGTCCAATTGAGTTATTTCGGGCCATCTATTTTGGGTTTTGAGCAGGTCCACCACGTATGAATAAAGGATCCGATATCTGGACATCCCCTGAAACAGGTAGCGGATTCCTGGGGGTTCACTTTGTGGAGTCTCTCCGGGGTAGTATAGGTTCATTGGAGAACCTTTATTGAAGTTTCATAAAACGCTGTAATTAAAAGAATCCTTAGCTAGTCTCCGACTAGTTTGTCCCCATTTTTCCATATCCCAGGTCTGACCCAGGTCTTCCTCCCATCTAATCATGTACTTAGGTTTATGATTTTTTTTGGTGGGGGGTTATTGAGGTTTTCATAAATTTGACCTAGAATGCCTTTTGTTAATGGGGCGTCTTTGCAAATGCGAGTCATCCAATTTGCCTTGGGGAAGCCTAATGTCCTTTTCAGGGTCATTATGAAATGTCTGAATTTACAGAAATTAAAGGGGAAGATCATAGTTGTCTCTTAAGTGTTCAAAGTTGAGGCCTTGTGTATTTCACAAAGCCATTGAGTCTGTGGATAGGTCCTTAGAAAAGGAAGACAAGTGGTGATGGAGAGAAGGGGAGATAGGTCAGGTGTTAATTGACATTTAGGACTAGCATGCTAGGAACAATCTAATCATGGGGTTAGGACTTCTAATTGGTGGACATTGAGGTTTTGGGAGACATACTATGTTATCCCACCCTAGGGGCTATAGTTTCTGATTTTCTATTAGTACCCAGATAGGTTGGTGCTCTATGGAGTGCGCTTAAGATAAGAATAAGATTTGTGCAGCTCTATTGTAGAGCTTAAGGTGGGGACATGAAAGTCCACTTTTATCTTTGTGCCTAAACACTACAGATTTGGTAATTCTAGGAGGTTTATGACGCCAAATAAATCTCATAATTTGAAAGGATCTGAAGTAGTATAAGATTCTAGGAAGAATATTCATTTTGACCGTATTTATGCAGCCAATGAGATTTTGAGTTTATTCAATTTCTCTAGATCAGCTGATAGTTACTTAAAAAGAGCCAGATAATTATATTTGTAAAGGTCTGATATATTTAGGGTTATTTTTATTAATAAATATTTTAAGAAAAGTTAAATGAGTTCTTTAAAAATTCCCGTTCTGAATTTGGAAGCTGGGATCCTAAATCTACATTGACTTGTAGGCCTGAAATTAATCTGAGAACTTCCATAAGAGCTGTGACAGAGGTGGTGGGATTTGTTAAAGTGCATAAAAGATCGTCCGCAAAGACACAGTATTTGTAATTTTGGTTATGCAATGTCAAACCCTGGATCTCAGGGGAGATTCTAATGGTCTGTGCCAGTGGTTCCATAGCCTGGGCAAATGTAAAGGATATAAGGGGCACCCTTGCCTTGTGCCCATTTGGATGTTTAAGAGTGTATTCTTAGGGCCAGGTAGTTTTAGATTTGCCTTAGGGGGATGATAGTAGGTTTTAAGGAGATTTATGAAGTTGCCTCTGAAGCCAAATTTTGCTGAAACAGCATAAATATATGGCCATTCCAGAGAATTAAAGGCTTTTTCAATATCTAATGCCAGGGTGCAAAGTGGGATTTTTGAGTGGTGGGCTAGATGCAGTACATTCATTACTCTCCTAATGTTGTCTCCAGCTGTCTGTGTGGAATGGAGCCAACTTGATCTTTATGGATAAGTTTAAGCAGATAGCTAGAGATCCTATTCACCATTTTTTTTATCTAGTATTTTGATGTCCCAATTAAGCAAGGAGATCGGGTGATAATTTTTGTCCTCTAATGGGTCTCTCTCCGCCATGGGAAAAAAAGACCAGATTTGCTTGATTTAGCTCCGGGAGCATCTAATCCCCTTGTAAAATAGCATTACATAACGCTACCAAGTGAGATGACAAGACATCTACAAATGTTTTATAATATAAATTAGAGAAGCCGTCCGGCCCGAAGATTTACCTAATTTTAGGGATTTAATTGTGTCTTTGACTTCTTCTACGGTTATTCCGGAATTAAGTATCTCTAAGTCTGAATTTTCCAAGCGGGGAGGTTTAGTCTATCTAAAAAGTTAGCTAGGAGGTCTTCATCTATTTGTGTGTGTGAGGTGTAGATGTCTTGATATAATTTAAGGAAAGTTTCTTGAATCTGTGCCTGATTCATCGTAACTGATCCAGATGTTGTTCTTATCTGTGTGATTTTAGACTGCTGATATTTAGAGCATAACTTATTAGCTAAGAGAGGGCCTTAGCTAAAAAAGGGTTGTTTGCTTGGGCAAAATAAATATTTGGGGGTTTTCTTAGGGCCTTCTCTGTTTGAGCAGAGAAGATACTATCAAGTTCCAATCTGGTAGTATCAATCCGCTGACGGATTGGATCTGATTGATATTACTGATTTTATTTCTAGAGTTTACAATGTTCTTTTGAGTTCTCGCGTTTTCTTAGAAGAGGAGGCCAAGCGTATGCATGTGCCCCTAATAAATGCCTTTTGCGCTACCCATAGCTAGCCTGTACTGGTGTGGAGGTAAGTGTTTATTTGAAAGTATTCTTTAAGTTCCTTTGGAACTTGGTCTTGTAAGATGGGGTTTTACAGTAGCATATAGTTTATATACCACGCATTTGGCATGTCTTAGTTAGGGTTTAAATTTAGAACCAGAGACACTAGACTATGGTCCGCCCAAGGGAAGGGGATAATATCCTAAGATTTCGTTTTTTCTAATAATGTAGCATCTATAATGAGAGTGTCAATCCTGGAGTAGGATTTGTGAGTAGGCGAGTAAAACGTGTACTCTCTCTCCGTTGGGTGGAGCCCCCTCCAGGCATCAACCAAACCTAGTTTTAGCATGAGATTCTTGATTTGTTTAGTTTTTCAGAAAATCGATTAACACTACGTCCTTTGGACCTGTCAAGATCCTGATTTAAAACCAGATTAAAATCTCCCCCTATGATTATCTTGCATGTTTCTTGAGAGTCTAATGTTTCTAGTAAATTTATGAGAGCATTATGGGGAGCTATGGTAGGGTCATAAATGGAAACCAGGGTGATCTTAGTGCCTAATAAAGTTCCAGTAAGGATAATGAAGCTGCCCTCCTTGTCTCTGTTTTTGTTGATTGAATTTAATGGGACATTTTTGTGAACCAGGAAAGCTGCTCCTGACCTTTTGGTTTTCTGGCTTGAGGCATAGAATGTTGGATAATCTTTGTGCAAGAACGAAGGGGTTTTATTTTGGGCAAAGTGGGTTTCTTGGAGGAAAAGTACAAGGGGATTATTTTTCTTATGAGATAAAGGCTTTTCTCCTCTTATAAGGAGAGTTGAAGCCCCTAACATTATGTGTGATGAAAGTATAGTGTGACCTAGCCATTAGGGAGTGTAGAGGCCCGTAAGGACCGCACCTGTGTTGTTACCTTAGTAGATTCGGAGGCGGCTGAATGTCGAGTAGTTGCACTAGCTCTGGCACCACTCCCTGGGGGGTTGGAAGAATCAGACTGGTACATTAAGGATGCCTTTAGGGAAGGAATAGGTAAAAAAAGGTAGTTAGCATATTGAAGTTTTGACCATTAAACCATAAGAAATAAACAATGTGAGAGCAGCTATAAAACAACAACTTATTCTTAAACATTCTTACCAATTAAAAATGTAAATAGAACCCGCAAAGGGCTCCAGCAGGCACTAAATCGGTTTCCCCAAATAGCTATAATGCTATAAGCCGAAGAAATAGAAGTTTAGCAAAGTATAAGAGAAAAAAGCATCAACAAGTAAACCATTGATTGCAAAATAAAGTTAAGATTCCTTAACATTATGCAATAGCATCCTATCTGAATGCCCTTAATTGCTCTTAAACTGTAAACTAGCTTAACAAAATACTCTAAGTTTTTAAGATAAACAGTTAAAAACTTAGAAAATCATACTTCAGCCGTTGCTTGAGCAGGTTCCAGCCTGCTGTAGGATGCTGTTGAAGGATCTGTAGCCAGAGTCAGTTGAAGATCCGGAGCAGATGTCGGGCGTTTTGGATTCCTGGAAGTCGACCATATTTTGGAGGGTCTTGGGGTGAGTGGTTGATTTTGGGTAGAACCAATCTCACCTGGAGTTGCTAATTGAAGGTGATGAAGAAGATTAACACATTCCTCAAGTGAATGAATCGAGTGTTAAGACCCCTTGTAATTAAAATAAATGGAGAAAGGGAATCCCCATTTGTAGGGTATCCTGTGTTTGATAAGGATAGCTAGAGCTGGTTTCATGGCTCTACGCTTTTCCAATGTCAGTGGGTATAAATCCATATAAATTTGAAGAGGAGAACCGTCCGGTCCCTTGATGACAGTCAGTTTCCGAAATGCATTAAAGATCAGGTCTATGGTTCTTTGCCTTAAGAAACGTACAATAATGTCTTTGGGGAGTTCTTGGTTTCTGGAAGCTCCCAGTGCTCTATGAGCTTGTTTGATCTCCCAGGAATCATCCGACAATTCTGGTAGGATATTCGTGATTACAGCTGTGAGATATTGTACCAGATCTGGAACTGCTTTTGGTACTTCACGCACTCTAATATTGTGTTGCCTCAACCAGTTTTCCAGATCATCTTTGAAATTTCAGATCTATCGTGTTCTTGAGCTTCCAGGATTTGGTTTGTCGTTTCCTCGAATAGGTTAGTTCTTTAACCAAGCTCATATAGATCTCTCCTGATATCTTTCACCAGTTGTGCCGATTGAGCTTGTAACTTTTGTTCTATTATAGCAATTGATTTGGCAGAAAGGTTCATGTCAAGGATAATATTTGTTTCATCCCCTCATTTCATCTCTGAGGATTCAGATTGCCTGGAGCGTGAGCTTTATAGTAGAGAAGGGGGAGGCTTGTTAAAGTGCTCCGATATGCTCCAAGAAGGTAGATTTATCTTTGATTTGCCCATCTTGACGGGATGGAGGTGATTTTTTTTATTAATATAAGGCCAGTAGGGGGCTGTAGAGTTCAGGATGTGAGAAATGTTCAAGCTGCAGTATAAAGTTGTTTTTCTTGACTTTGGGTGGGTCAAGCAGCAAATTACAAGCTTATGTGTCCAAACATATGTGCAATTTATACAATATGGGTATTCTCTGTAGAAGAGCTTCACAGGGTACTCAGGGGGGCCTGAAATAAAGGCTTCATGTAGGCTTCATGTACGTGAAGGCAATACCAGTCTTTATTGATACTTAAGCTGTTCTCAGTAAATCAGGTTTTATTAAATCCCTGTTGATCAGACTAAAGTCTGCGGCTTGTAGTTTAGGGGATTTGCTGTACGGGGTGCTTTCTTCCCTATTTTTAATCCCAGGTGTTGTAGGAATCATTAAGTGGCATGAGAATGCCTCAGTCATGTGGGTGGATCAAAATGGAGGCTTTGGTGTTTCAGGGCCTCCCTTCGACACTCAATATATCTCTCCTCAGGATGGAGGGTATATCTGAGGGTTGTGGGGTGTTATATAAGGGCCTCTTCTCTCAGGGGGGTTCCAGGGGCCTCTTGGGGCATGTTGGAGTGTAGAGATATCCCCGTTTCAACTGCCTCTGGGTTAAGACTTGGTGAGATGGGGTCCGGGACCTCCTTTTGTGCTGCCTGTGCCCCTTATGTCCTAGGGTGTCGCAGGTTTTACTGTGGTGCAGCGGGGGTCAGATCCTGCTGACTGGCAGCTTTGAGAGTGAATTCCCCCAGGGCCCGCGCCGACTTGAAGCACAGCCATCACCTCAGTCTGCGGCAGTTGGAGTCTTGGATACCCGATCCCTGAGTTCCAGCAGGTTTCCCCCTGTTCTACCCCTGATTAGGGCCTATCTAATGGGGCACAGAGCCTGGAGTTAAAGTGCTTTACCCAGCCTGCCACAGAGCTCAGCTAGGATGAAACCGCAATTTTAGGACGCTAGCTCCGCCTACATATGCAGATTTACAACAACAACAGTTAATAGTAAGAAACTAACTTCTTAAATTGTTTTGCACATCATGCGTGTTTAATTCACATATTAATAATATGTTTTTTTTTAAAGAAAGATATTTGTCAGTAGTTTGTGAAAAAGGAAAACTAAAAATCATTCCACATTTACTCCACTCTTTCTCTCTGGTACAGATTTCATCAGCCAAAACAAGACAACGTTGACTGTCCAACTCTATGCTAGTGGTGTACAGGACATACTAACAGGATATGATTTGTGGATATCACTTTTTAAATATGTGTGTTGATCAGTTGGTTGGTGATTATTAATGAGCCAGGTATGATTATGGCTAAATATGTTAGTTGTTATTATTGAGCCAGATATGGCCTGATAGTTTGACTTGAACATTGAGAACTGGTTTGGTGGCCCCTTGCACTACAGAGGCTGCAGGAACCTGTGTTTTGGTGTTCAGTTTAAAGCATACTGTGGTCGTCATACAATATGAACTGATCAGTATATGAAGAAATATAGTTTAATGTTTTTTTAAAACTTAAAAAAGCAAAAAATTTAACTCCAGCATTGCAGCTTAGTTCTGGTCAACGTCTCTTCACTACACTACTTATCTGTGTACAAGGGGTGGGAGTGGATCAGCCTCAGAGACTGTAACGGAACCCATCACTGTTTTACCCTGTTTTATGTTTATTTAATTCTTGGTTAAAATATGATCACATTGCTGTACTGTAGATATGTTGTTTTATGTTCTACAGAATATATTGGCTCAGAATATTACAGCTACTAGGCTAATAGATAATCCTATTACAGAGACTCCTTTATAAGATAAGGAAGTCTATTGTATAAAGTGTTTTATTATGAGACAGAGAACAAAGAGTATAATCTGATCCATGTCTGATTGCATCAAAGTAGCCAGGTAGCCTAGGGGAGGTGTGACCACACCTATTGTTCTCTTTATGTGTATTGTGTGGCCAAATATGGGCATGTGTATTGCCTGTGGGAAGAGATGTGTATAAATATTTCTGTACAACAAAATAAAGTCAGTATTCATTTGACTCCTAAATTGTGTGTCATCCAATATGGGAGGTCGGGAATGGTGAGACTGTAGTGCTTCTTGGATATTTTACCGTATACCAGCGGAGATATTGGACTGTGTGTTCCAACACCGTTACATTTGGTGGCAAGTGGCGGAATTGTTCCCACGGTCAGAAGGACAGCTACAGGAGACACCATTCCGTGGAGTTACAAATTGAGGGCAACGCTAGTATCCGTACAGCGCCCCTGGCTACAGCAGGATGGAACCGGCTAGTTTTCGGACAGCATTCCATGATGAGGAGGAGGCGGCCGCGGACTACAGGGATGCAGACAGAAAGGAACTCATGGAGGGAGATCGGGAAGCGGTTACAGTACCTCTTAATGCCACACAAACTGAGTTTGGAAGAGAACTCCAAAGCAGACTGGCCTTTTTCCCATGTACGCTTCCCATAAAAACCTTGGAATGGTTAATGACAGATGTCCACAAATACATAATGGAAAAGCAGCAGGCACGGGAGCGGTCCATCTTGGGAGCTGCTAACCCACCTCCCACCATTAACCCCCCCCCAGCACTGCGTCCGGGTGGTGGGAACTACCAAACCCCTCCACGGTACATCAGGTGCCACACGTGTAACCAGCAGGGCCACATGCAGAGAGACTGTCCCAGAAACAGAAACCGCTCCACGTGGAATACTCCAACTAATTCCCCTCCCCAGCGGCAGTGTGTACCCCAGGGAGCAGAAGGTGTCGTCCTTCCTCCCCAGCGGCAGTGTGTACCCCAGGGGGCCGAAGGTGTCGTCCGTCCCCCCAGCGGCAGCGTGTACCCCAGGGGGCCGAAGGTGTCGTCCTTCCCCCCCAGCGGCAGTGTGTACCCCAGGGAGCAGAAGGTGCTGTCCTTCCTCCCCAGCGACAGTGTGTACCCCAGGGGGCAGATGGTGTCGTACTTCCCCCCCAGCGGCAGTGTGAACCCCAGGGGGCAGAAGGTGTCGTCCTTCCCCCCCAGTGGCAGTGTGAACCACAGGGGGCAGAAGGTGTCATCCTTCCCCCCAGCGGCAGTGTGAACCCCAGGGGGCAGAAGGTGTCGTCCTTCCCCCCCAGCGGCAGTGTGAACCCCAGGGGGCAGAAGGTGTCGTCCTTTCCCCCCAGCGGCAGTGTGAACCCCAGGGGGCAGAAGGTGTCGTCCTTCCCCCCCAGCGGCAGTGTGAACCCCAGGGGGCAGAAGGTGTCGTCCTTCCCCCCCAGCGGCAGTGTGTATCCCAGGGAGCAGAAGGTGTCATCCTGTCTCCCCAGCGGCAGTGTGTACCCCAGGGAGCAGAAGGTGTCGTCCTTCCTCCCCAGCGGCAGTGGGTACCCCAGGGGGCCAAAGGTGTCGTCCTTCCCCCCCAGCGGCAGTGTGTATCCCAGGGAGCAGAAGGTGTCGTCCTTCCCCCCCAGCGGCAGTGTGTACCACAGTGAGCAGAAGGTGTCGTCCTCTCCCCCCAGAGACAGCTTACCCTAACAAGGGGAGACACCAATCTCCCAGATGGCGCAGATGGGACCGTGGTCTCTGTGCCTGACCTACCGGGATGCTGGACAGCCTGTCCAGATCACCAACTACTCTCACTGGGACAACCGGAGGAGGGGGTAAGTACAAATTCCCCTCCCCAGCTAACTCCTAATGTGGCCCCAGGGTTAACAGAGGAAATGTTAACCCCTACTGACTCCCACCTTTCCCTGGCTACTGAGCCGGAATATGTCCCAAGTAGCCCAGCAGAAGAGCTGACAGTGGGGCAGAGTGCAGTCGGCCTCTGCCCCTCCCTTTGTCCCTTGTACAGAGCAGGATGTCCTGCAGGTTATACCAGAAGAAGAGCTGGCATCAGGGCAGAGTGCCGCTGGCCTCTGCCCCTCAAGTCCCCTCAGCGTGTTGCCCCATCACCACAGCGAAATAACCAGGTACCTGGTTAGACTTCCCCCCAAAGGGGAGATGTGTGACGAAGTGCCCTTCGCCACTTTGTCCTCGAGAGGACTTATTGCCAGCCTCCTGCCCTGCGACTATGGCCCTGGGACATATTGCCCTTTAAACACAGTATTCGGCCATACCAGAGTGTATGTCCCTCATTCTGGCCCTTTAAATACACGGGGGTCATTCGGTACTTACCCTTTGGGAGCGGTGATACCCCAGATAGCTATGCCATGGAGCCCATTCATATAATGAAAGACTATGGGAAAGACTTTAGCTACATGGCAATTGAACTGTGTGAAGAGGATCTGAGCGCTATTCGGTAGTTTTGTGCGCTCAGATCCCAGCTATCTGGGGATATGTGAAATGTGAGTAAATGTAAATTGCAGTAATGCTGATGGGTTGTCAAACTAGAGAATTGACCAACAAATACTTTTGTCCGGACATCCCCAGGCCGATCCGTTGGGATCAGACCGTGTATGTCGGCTTATGGTCACGGGGGAGGTGTGTAACGGAACCCATCACTGTTTTACCCTGTTTTATGTTTATTTAATTCTTGGTTAAAATATGATCACATTGCTGTACTGTAGATATGTTGTTTTATGTTCTACAGAATATATTGGCTCAGAATATTACAGCTACTAGGCTAATAGATAATCCTATTACAGAGACTCCTTTATAAGATAAGGAAGTCTATTGTATAAAGTGTTTTATTATGAGACAGAGAACAAAGAGTATAATCTGATCCATGTCTGATTGCATCAAAGTAGTCAGGTAGCCTAGGGGAGGTGTGACCACACCTATTGTTCTCTTTATGTGTATTGTGTGGCCAAATATGGGCATGTGTATTGCCTGTGGGAAGAGATGTGTATAAATATTTCTGTACAACAAAATAAAGTCAGTATTCATTTGACTCCCAAATTGTGTGTCGTCCAATATGGGAGGTCGGGAATGGTGAGACTGTAGTACTTCTTGGATATTTTACCGTATACCAGCGGAGATATTGGATTCGTGTTCCAACTCTGTTACAGAGACCATTCTAAGATATCTTTCAGACTAGTATTTTTGCCAATAATAGCCACAGCAGGGAAAACACACCTATTAAAACAGCCTCCTTGGCACATCCCTGTCCACCCCAGTACACCATGTAGGTGTCGTAGACAAGTAAATCTGCTGGAGACTGCAATGCTTACGTTTAATTTTAAGTTTTAAAAGCTACAATTAACTTTTGTCTTCAAACTCTGATTTTCTTCCTAATCAATTATTATATAAACAAATAAAACTGCATAGTATGACTAGTATTTTTTTTTGTTGTTCAGTTGTTTTCAACTCTCTGATCTCATGGACCGTAACACACCTGGACATCTTAATGTTCATGGTCATGCTGATCCATTTGGTATACATGGCAAAGATACTAGAGTGGGTTGCCAGGTCCTTCTCCAGTGGACCACAGCATACAGCTCAGCCTGGTATTCCTAGGTGGTCTCCCATTGAAGACCAGACCCAACCCTGCTCGGCTTCAAGGTGGAATCAAACCCAGCAGTGAAAGCACCAAATCCTAACCACTGGACTACCAGCGAACCATGACTAGTATAGTGCCCTGTACGTGCTGTACTGTGTTTATGGAGTTTTACATGATTGTCATTAATATTTGTATTTATTCATAAATATCTATTCAACATGTATTTATATGTGTAATGTTTTTATATGTGTGAGAAATTCTTCTTCTCTACATTCAGTATTTTATCTATTTATTAATTTACAGTCAAGGTATCATTTAATGTGATTTTTTTTTCAATGGTTTAACTTTTGTAAATGCATGCACACTGTAGAATACATTTTGTACGGGAGTGTGATGGCATAATGATTGGGTGTCTGTTTACATAATTTCTTGCCTAAAGTTTTGGAGGACTTAGGCATTCTCCTAACATTTAGGAATAGGATTGATATTTCTATTTCTGGTCTAGACATACCACATTTCTTTTACTTTCCCATTAAATTTGTATTTAATATTAAAATAATCTCACATAACAAAATTCACAAAACATAGACAATTCAAAAAATATCAAGCATAATAATATCAAACATAAAATAAATCCATACATTTTGTTGTGAATTTATCTTATTTTTTGTTTTTCTTCCTCCTTCCCCCATCTGTATCTAATATTGCGTTTCTGCCGTATCGACAGTAGGGGCTTTCATTTTATACATTTATCCAAGTTACTGGAGAGAGGTCAGCGTATATTTCATTAGGATCTCCTTCGTATACTAAACAACTGTTTCGACATTGATACGTCTTTTTCAACGGCACAATGTGAAATGAAAGCTGTATCAATGCTGAAACAGCTTTTTGTTTGTCAATCATTGAAGGATTTTTGAGATACCTGACTTTGCCATAGCAATGATTTTTGATTCATCTCTAAATTGAATACTCTACTTTGAATTAATTTCAATTTTATATTGTATTATCTTATAATTTAAAAGAATAATTGAAATGCTTCCTTAGGGCCTCATTCAATTGCGATTTGGCCAATTGAATAGGGCTCTAAATAAGCACATAGCATATTTTTTTAGAGAGGTTTTTAGTTAGTGAAAACCGTGCTTTTGGATAGATGCATAATAACTAAAAACGTCTTTAAAAAAATATGTTATGGAGTGCGGCCTGAATTTCTCCAAAATTTCCTCTCTGCCGCCCTGCAATCTGGAAGGGGTTTGCTAATGCAGTGAATGGAGCTGGCCGGTAGAGGCTAAGCGTACTTCTGAATCCTTTTTTGCAACACTGTGAGAACAACCTGCTTGGGCCTTGTGAGGGGTGCTACTGGAGTCCCTGCCTTGTTTCTTGACCAAGACTTTGCAACAACATCACAGCTAATATACGGCGAGTCAAAATCCCAGGCAAGATGGGAAAAAACAAGAAAGCCCTGCCTTCCAAAAAAATTGAGGAGCATTTCAAGATGGCCGGGGCCCCACAGACATCTACGCAAACTTCCTGCCCGGAACATCTGGACCAATCTGACTCTGATTCGGTATCAGAGGCCGTACACCCGGAGGTCAACATAGCTGACAATTCTATGGCGAAGTTTGAGGCCCTTCTAGAGTCTCATATCAATAGAGCAGTCACGGCTCTACAAAAAGAACTGCATGACATTGGGCAGCGGACCAATATTCTGGAGGAGTCAATGGATCAAGTAGTGGAGGCCCTGGAAAAAGATAGGAGTGCCATTGGGGAGAATACCTCTCGCATCACTTCCCTTGAAGACAAACTGGAAGACTTGGAGAACTGCTCCCGAAGATTCAATATCCGGATAAGGGGGGTACCAACTGCAATAATTGATTTACCCAGATATCTCAAAGCCACTATAGACCAGATCCTGGTAGGCTTTCCGGATCATATTTGGGAAGTGGAGCGAGCCCACAGGGCCCTGGGTGGAAATAAAAACCCTGATTTGCCAAAGGACATAATAGTGAGACTACTCCGTCAGCAATCCAGAGACTTAATTCTTGCCACCACTCGTAAAATGACAACCATCCAGGGTCCCGACGGATCCTCTTTGCAATTCTTTGCAGACCTTTCTCCTCCAACCCTACAAAAACGGAGACTGATGAAGCCTGCTCTGGAGATTCTTATTCAGTATGGTATCAGGTACAGATGGGGCTTTCCTTTTGCCCTTATGTTCTCTCATAGTGGCGCATCCCATTCCGTGTGTTCCTTGGAGGAATGTCTGGATCTTCTTCAGAGACTGAACCTGGCCACTGGAGCAACAGTCCGGACACAGGGAGCCTCTCTGCCTCTCCCCCTCCCCCAGAGACAGTGGACTCCTTCCTCCAAACAGAAGAGGACTGTTGACCCAACTCCCCAAATAGTCTCTCAAAGACCGAGGCAGGAACTGGAGGCCGGGGCTACTTGACTTTTGGAGCTGGACGAGGGGCCGGCCTATGGAGGCACATTATCTCCTCTCTGACAGAGACTATACCACAGGACTCTTGTTTTGGTTACCATGTTTTATAACTATGCTGATTGTCTCTTATATGCTTTTTTCATGTTTGTTTTTTCCCCTGAGCAGGTCTAACTACCTTAGGTTAAGGTAATAGCTTCAGAGCTTTTGAAGTGAACAACAGATATAAGAAGGGTTATAGTGCCAGCTATATCTAAGCTAAGGGATTTTCTACCCCAAGTTATAGTTAAGAGTATCCATGCTCAGCAAGGTTCATCCAAAAATGTTTTCTAGCCTTATCTTAATACCCCTACCGGCTAGGATTTAGACTGTTATAGATTAGATTTGAGGAAAACGGTTAGAACTAGGTTGGGCTAGACTTGTTCGTTAAGTTAGGAATTGCACAATGGTAAATTGTATTTTCTCTCTTTGTCTTACTGCTTTTACCTTCTTCTTCTTCCCTCTGATAGACTTGGGCAGGCTAATTGCTACTTTTCTCTACTCTGGTCCCCACAAAGCCTTGGCTCTATAAGCTACTTCTCTTTTTTCTCCCTCTCTCTTGCTTCTCATTTCACCCTGGGGCAGTAGGCCTAGAGAGGTATTATATGTTCCAATCTATGGTAAAGCCAGTTCTATGTCCGCTGGGCGGATGGCTAGGTCTTATGGGACTTATACAGAGCAGACTTGATAGGGAGGTACTTCCCTTAAGTAATGGCTTTAGAATATGCTGGCTACCACTGCTAAACCCAACTAACTCTTGTCTTTTTGCTCCCACTTTCGTCTCCATCAGATCAACTCTGCCCAAGGAGATCCGACAGGACCCTCCAGCTCCTCCTCGCCCTGGCCTGGGAAAGCTGCTCCTCGCTTCCTCTTGTTCAGTTGCTACTAAAGGTACGTGGCTATTAGCTATACACATGCTTACGCCAACAGCACACCCATGACATCTCCCACAAAGATACTCACCCACAATGTAAAAGGGTTTAACTCCCCCTTCAAGCGAAGGAAGGCTTTTTTGTATTATAAAACCCACAAACCTAACATTATCTTCCTCCAGGAAACCCATTTTGCTAAGAATAAAACTCCTGCCTACCTGAACAAAGATTATCCCCAATTTTTTTTGCACCACCCAGGCTTCGAAAAAAGAGGGAGTAGCGATCCTTTTGCACAAGGATTTTCAGTTCCAGCTAGACTCCAAAATTATAGACCGGGAAGGGTATTATATTATCTTGAAAGGGAAGGTCTTGGGTACCCCTACGTCGCTTGTCTCTTTCTATGCCCCCACCGTAGCCCCACACAAAGCGTTGATTAGACTTTTAAGGACACTGGAGGGAGGGGAGTGGGGGAAATTGATAATAGGGGGAGACCTAAATTTGGTCTTAGACCAGAGCATGGATAAATCCACCGTCTCTAAGCACATCCGCTTTTCTAAGAGGATTAAACAAATCAAAAAACTGCTCCATTCTTTAGACCTCGTGGATGCTTGGAGGGGTCACCACCCGAAAGGAAGAGAGTACACCTTCTTCTCCCCCACCCATAAGTCCTACTCCCGTATTGACGCCCTTCTTATTAGTACCTCGCTTTTTGACAGCTCGGATAAGGCAGATATTGTTCCCTGCACGTGGTCGGACCACGCTGCAGTCTCCTTAGAGGTTGACCTGGGATCCCAATCCAGACTACCTTTCTCCTGGAAATTAAATGAATATTTGCTCTCAATACCCACATACCAGGAACAAATTACTTCTGAATTGGCAGCCTACTTTGTGTCCAATGCGGGTGGGGAAACTTCGCCAGGTTGGGTCTGGGTGGCCCATAAGGCTTATATTAGGGGTACATGCCTTAAATTGGCTTCACAACATAAGAAAGCAATTCGACTAACTGAGGAAAATCTCGTTAAAAATTTAGCTCAATTAGAGAAACAGAATCAAATTTCCCCTTCTTCCTCGTTAAGGGACCAAATTGACAAAGCTAGATTGGAGCTAGATGGTATTCTATCTATTAGAACGGATAAAGCCCTGAGAAGAACACAGCACCTCTTCTATCTAAAGCGAATAAACCAGACAAATTATTGACAAAAAGTCTGAGGGCAAGGTACTCTCAGTCCAAAATCTCTCAAATTAGAACCAAAGAGGAAGTACTTACGTTTAGCCAAAATGGGATACAAAAGACTTTTAGGGAATTTTACCAGCACATTTATTCCTCCCACAACTCCCCTCCTGGGAACTCTATTAGTTCCTACTTGAATTCCTTAGATTTGCCTAAAATATTGGAGTCGGATCTTCTAAACCTAAACAAAGAGGTATCGGTAGAGGAGGTTAGGAAGGCAATTAAAGACCTAAAAATGGGGAAATCTCCCGGCCCTGATGGCTTTACTAACATTTACTATAAAAAGTTTTCGGATATTTTGACCCCACACTTATGCAGACTTTTCAACATGATCTTGAAAGGGGACCCAACTCCCCCAGAACTTAATTTCGCGGATCTGATCCTTTTCCCCAAGAAAGGTAGGGACCCAAAGGAGGCAAAAAATTACAGACCGATCTCGCTCCTTAATGGGGACATCAAACTCCTTGCAAAAATATTCTCACAAATGATTTCTGTCTTTTTGCCCTCCCTGATTCACAAGGACCAATCTGGCTTCATCCCATACAGGCAGACAAGTGATAATATTAGAAGGACCCTAAACATCATCCATTTGGCTAGACATAGAAACACCCCGGTTTGCCTGCTCGCATTGGACATAGAGAAGGCCTGCGATACCCTGGAATGGCCTTTCTTATATGCCGCTCTGGATAAATTTGGGTTCAAAGGCCAATTTTTAAACCTGCTTCGCACCTATTACAATCTTCCCAAAGCTAACTTAAAACTCCGGGGCTCCCAGAAGGCGGTTATAGAGATAGGGCGTGGAACGAGACAAGGATGCCCTCTTTCCCCTCTCCTTTTTGCCCTTGCAATAGAGCCGCTGGCTCAAGCGATTAGGGCAAATCCCTCTATAGAGGGGCTGCAAGTGGGAAACCAGCATTTAAAGTGCTCCTTATTTGCTGACAATCTATTGTGTACTCTTACTAACCCTGGCCCTTCTATTGAAGCTCTGCTGGACACAATAGGTTTATTTAGCTCTCTTTCTGGACTTAGATTAAACCAGGACAAAACAGAGGCACTAGGCATAGGCATACCCTTAGATACTCTGTCCCAGTTGAAATCATGCCACAAGTTTATTTGGCCGGCCAATCATATTCACTACTTGGGGATAAATATTACTAGTTCTTTAGCGGGAATTTATAAGGCCAATTTCCCCCCCCCCCCCTCTTCAGGGTTCTCCAGAGGGACTTGAACATTTGGATGAGGAAGCATATTTCTTGGACGGGTCGGATAACCTTGGTGAAGATGAACATCCTTCCGAGGCTCCTGTATCTAGCCAGAACCCTTCCTGTCCAAGTAAATAGAGGAATAGACCCCCGAAAATAGCGAGGAAGGTCATGTATAGACATAAATCCAAGGGAGGTCTCTCATGCCCGAATTTCTCTAGCTATTTCAGAGCGGCACAACTGGCCTTTATTCCTCTGGCACACTCCACTTCCCTCCAGCCTAATTGGGTTTTCATAGAGGAGGCACAAATGCCCCCCCTCACGTGGGGTACTATCCTATGGGCACCAAATTCGAATACTCTTAATTCTTACATAAGTAATCCAATCACTAAGTTTACTTAAAAAATCTGGAACTGGGCCAAGAAAACCCACAATCTAGCATACCCGGTAACTCCTCTCACCTCGATTTTCACTTCTCCCACTCTCTCGGCTAGCCTCTCATCTAACTCTAAACATTTTTGGACTTTGCAAAAATTAGATAAATTAGGCTCATGGTGGGAAGGGGGGAAGATTATTTCTCTAGAAACAGTATGCAGAGGGAGGGAGTTTCCTGATACGGAAATATTTAACTATATTAAAATCAGGCATTGGGTGGAAGAAGTTCTCAGGGAATTTGGCCCGCCTAAAGACTCCTGGCTCACCACAGTATGCAAACACTCAGCCCTTGCTAGGGGTAATCTGGGAGCAATATATAACATAATTAATGCTCCCCCCTTGGATTCACCAAAGCCTTCCTTTATGCTGAAGTGGGAGCTGGACTTGGAACAGACCTGGGATGAGCCCTACTGGTCTAAAGCTTTCTCTAGCCTTTCTAAAGGGTCCCTTAATTATAGCTTGTTGGAAATCTTGCTGAAAATCCTACATAGGGCATATATGACCCCTGCTAGACTAAATAGAATTGTGCCTACGAACTCGGATAAATGTTTTAGGGGATGTCAGGAAAGAGGGGACTTCATCCACGCCTGGTGGAAATGTCCTTTAATCTCTGAAACCTGGGCTAGAGCGACTGATATAATTTCTAGATTATTTAATATCCCACTTAAACCTTCCATAGCAACATGTCTCTTAGGCAGGAATTATAAGGAACTAGGAGGGGTAGGCAATAAATTGACACAACTGATTTATCTGGCAGTAAAAAACATCATATCTAGAAGGTGGAAGGACAACTCCATTAACTTCCAGGAAATTAAAAACAAATAAACTTCCTATTTATAAATGAGAGAATGACTCATACACTATTGGACACACATCAAAAAAATTTGGAAATATGGGGACCCTGGATCTCCTCCCCGACTGCATTTCATAGGTAGTGGGGGGACGAGTTGAATTTTAGCTAGGGAGGCTCTTTGCATTTGGAAGAGGAGTGGAGCGGGGGGCGGACTGGAACAGGCGGAGCGGGAGAGGAAACTGGAGGCTTCTTCGGACGAAAGGTAACGACAGTAAAATTAAGGTTGGGTAGTACAGGAACTGAAAAGGCCACGTTATAGTCAAATCCTGATCTTCTGAAGTAGAAGGGCTGATGGGAAGCAATTGTCTACTATTTGCTCTTCTCCTTTCACTCCTTCATTTTTTTGTTTATTTCTCTCTTCTTTTCTTCACTTCTTCCTCTTTCTCTATTTCTCCTTTTCTCTTTTCATATATGTTCGTAGAATATATTGATTGTAATACTATTTTTTTAATTATACCAATTTGTGCACTGAAAACGTTAAAATTATATTAAGGAATATTTCAACAAAGAGCAGCAGATGCTTAGGATAGGAATCTTCCTTTCTTGACATGTGAAATTATGTTTTATAGACTGTGCTTATTTTTTGTAAAGTTTTTCTTGATTATCCTTAATAAAAACTTTATGAAAAAAAAAATATATATGTTATGTGCTTATTTAGAGCCTTATTCAATTGGCCAAATTGCAATTGAATGAGGGCCTAAGTATGCATTTCCTAGCAGCCTATTTAAGCCATTAACCCACTTATGTTCACATTATATAATGGATGCAATTATAAGGAAGTAACAAATTACAGTGTTGTATAGATTAATTTCCTGCATATAATTCCTGACATATTTGTTTGTATTACCTTTTAGTTACTAGTCTATATACTACCTAATATAGGGCTCTTAGCTAGCTTTGGATTTTTAACAGTTTTCAAGGGTAGTAGATATGCCCTCGGGGATCATAGTGTGGCTATATGATGTCTCTCTTTATCCTCTATCAGTCAATATTAGATATTTAAAGATAATATTAAAATATTTCCATTTTCCTGCCTTAATTGTAAATAATCAGTTAGTTTAGTCCATCTGTCCATGTGTATTATATGAGCATTTTTCCAGGTATTTATTCATCAATAATGTATGGCTCACTTTTGTCTCCTACTCTGTCAGGGTATGGGCTCTTGCTTATTCAAAATAGTGTGATTACAAATCTTGTAGCATTAAGCAAGTCGAAAAGTAAAATTCTTGGCATCATATATTTTTAATAGACACATTTTGGATCTATTTCCAGACCCATATCAAGAATGCAATTCATTTTACTAATTAGCTGAAGACAGTAATCTTGGATTATGGAGCATTACTACCACAAGGGCTAAGTTTGTGCCAGGACCATCACACCACCAGCAGACTCCTCTGTGCCCTGAGTGAATCTTACAAGGTTTCTACAGAGAACAGTATTACCTTCTCATGTTATGGTTATTTTCTATTATCATGCTTCCTGACTTCCCTGGTGGTCCAGTGGTTAGGATTCAGTGCTTTCACTGCTGCGACCTGGGTTTGATTCCAGTCAGGGAACCAAGAGGTCACACCACCCTGAAGCCAAGCAGGGTTGAGCCTGGTCAGTACTTGGATGGGAGACCAACTAGACATTTCAGGGACTGTATGCTGTGGCCAACTGGAGAAGGAAATGGCAACCCACTTCAGTATCTCTGCCATGAATACCAAGTGTTGTGGTCCATGAGGTCACAGAGAGTGGGACATGACTGTGCAACTCAAACATATACACCATACTTGCTGGGGAAGTGTTTTTGATTATTGCTCATGGTTTTTTCTAACCCTCAAATGACATCTGGATATCTAGGTTTTCCCAGCTTTCAGTATAGGGAAGAGTTTCTCTAGACTAGAGATACATATTTTTTTGAACACTTTTTGGACGAGGTCAGATTTTCTAATCTAGCTTCAATTTGAATATATACTACTACTACTACTTTGTCTAGAAGTTCAGATAGTATCTAGGGATATCAGAGAGGCTTAGTTCCAATAGGTTCTTATGCTCAGCCAGCAATTTTCTCACTAGCCTTGATTTATGCTTTTCACAGATATATACTGAAATAATTTTCTGAAGTTTTCTTAAGTTATATTTGGGAATTATAGCTGGTAGGGCTTGAAATGTATATATGAGCAGAGGTAATATGTTTTGCTTGACCACATTCATTTGGCTTATCCATGATAATGTTAGAGCACTCCTTTGTTAAGAATATTTTTGTGTGATTTATTAGTGGGTTGATGTTTAGATTAATTTGGTGTGAATCGAAAGTGAGATTAAGATCCTCTGACTTGTTCATATTTTATTTTGTACAAATGTCCATAAATTCCTAGCTCCTCCATAACGTGTGGGATAGGCTCTTAAAATTGGACAACACAAATATGATGTTATCAGTGAAGCTAGCTACTTTTTCCCTTGGCAACAAGCTTGTGTTGTGGATGCCACCTATGAATCATTATTTATTCTCTTATCATATCTGATTGTTCCTAAAACCCTTTAAACTATCATACAGCTAATCCCCAACCCCATCATTCCCTTATCTGAGTGGAGAAAACAAAATCAACTGGAAGTTAATAATCAATGAAAATTAATTAAATATTACATATTGCTATTATAAATAATTAAATACTTATTTTAATAATGATCAATGCATAATTATAATTAACACTACGTTGTTTTTTTCAATTATAAACTACTATACACAATTATGCAGTGCAGAGTCTGATGGTGTGCTTTGACATTGTGGTCCTTTTTCACAACTTGATAATCTTTGTACTAATGAACTCTGGAGTTTAATAATCTACAGCCTTATTAAATTGCAATTCAACCAATTGAATATGGCTCTATATAATCACAGAGCATATTTTTTTACAGAAGTTTTTAGTTAGTGAAGACCTTGCTTTTGGATAGAAGTTCACTAACTAAAAACTTCTGTAAAAAATATGCTCTGTGCTTATATAGAGCCCTATTCAATTGCCCAAATCACAATTTAATAAGGCTGCTAATCTTTATTTCTTTTGCATGCCAACCATTATCTTTATTATTTTTTACCAAGTTACCTTGTTACCAAATCCATTGCAAGATTTAGCAACCAACAGCTAATAGACACTTATATCCTTCAGGGTAAAAGAGCGAGGATAGCTGGTATGATTACTAGAAAAAGAATAGAGTATGGAGCACTTGTCTCGCCATGTATAAAATATATTTCAACAGCTATATCTCTAGCCCAGATTATCCCATGGAATCTTCCATCAGTAAAACCAAATTGGAAAGAGATGGAGAAAGTATTCTTGGATCCCACCCCCTATGTAATATTGACATTCACTGATTTCTTTTGTGCATGATTTCAGTACTGGAGCACTGATTATGATTTGTCCTGTGCGCGGTTGGCGGCAGCTGCCCCTTGGAATCTAGGCCAGATGGGATTGGTAACAACTGCTCCTGTAGAAGACCCAGGCCACGTTGGAGGGCTCCAGCCTGAAACACACCACCATTCCTATGGTAGGTGCGAGAAAGGTCTTAATAGCTGGCAACACCTTTTGGGCGAAACCCAGAAGACATCAGAAAGGGAAGGGTCCTGGAGATCCATCGGTCCCACCTATGTACAAGGATACAAAAGTACCAAGCACATTCACTTTTACATGGCCACAAACTTTTATATAAATAATAAAAGCATAGCAATATTCAATATTAAATACATTTTCAAAGTTTAGCAAATCAGCTGATTTTTCTACCATGATAAAGTCATCAATGTGGAACGGATTTGGAGTTGACAGCTTTAAAGGTATATATGTTTTCTGGGTTTCACATGTTTGGTAAGAAACAGGTGGTGATTATCAGAAAAATATGTGTTATATAGATAAGTTGAGTGTACTTACAGAGTTATAGGTAGGAAAGTAAAATCCAGCTTTGCACAACCACAGGGAGCTTACATAACCAAGTATGCACAGGAAATGCAGCTACTGTAGGTGGGGAGTTTGAACTTTCAAAGGAAGTAATTGTAGCAGGATGGAATCACATGGCTGGGTAGGGTCTGAGCCTACTACTGATTTAGAGCACAAGGATATAGACAGAAAGAGACTACATATCCCAGGGTGCTTTGCAACACATGACCCCAGAGTATGATACAAATGTATCTGCTTTCTCCTGATTGGAGAAAATGAATCTTAGCATGGATTTTCAGGAGTGTCAACTGACAAAAGCATCAGCTTCCAAACTGAAAAGATTTTGCAAACATCAGGGTGAGTTTATTTTTGTATTTTTCCATGCAAAAATGTTTGCATGCACTACTGATTCTCCTCTATCAGATGCATTCATAATCCAGGAAACTTAGATATGTTTTTAAGAACAACTGAATAGATAAAGGGCCAGGAATCATTCATAGATTGCCCACACATCAAATAAAATTGTTTCCTTTGGCAACATTCAACACACTAATGTCAAACGGGTAGAGTTAATTGTGCTAATATAACCTTCTGCCTAAAAAATTAGCTCTGCCTGCTAGACAAAGGCCCCTCCTCCATATGAATATTAATTTTATTAATGAAAAAGGCCTAGTTAAGACATAACTACTGTTGTTAGGGCATCTCTTTCTGCTTTCAAAAATCTCCCCATAAATAACTCAGCACCCGGTTTGCTTTCCCATTGCTTTGCTACATTGCTCGGCTACTTTTAATTCATCCAAATTAATGACTCTTAGATCCCTTCCCTCTGTTATTGCCGTTGTCAGGACAGTGTCATTAATCTTATGTTCTGCTTCTGAATATTTGTTCTCTAAATGTATTATTTGGCAATCATTGATACTAATGTATAGTTGTTCATTGAAATATGACAAAAACGAGGGAATGTGACAAAACAAGGAGCATTAACCCGTATCAGTATTCACACAAGCCTTTCTCAAGTTATTTTATATAGCTGATTGAAGTAATATACATATTTTACTAATTACTTTAAAAAGTATGGAAAGGCCAATTCTACACAAATACCCAATGACTAAGGACACCATTATTTTGAGTCATTCCTGACTCTCCATGACATCTTTGACCACATCTTTATGTCCATGGTCATGCAGATCCACTTGGTTTTCATGTCAGATATACTGGAGTGGGTTGCCAGTTCCTTCTCCAGTGGACCACATAGCTCTTGGTATTCCAAGGTGATCTCCCATTAAAGTACTGACCATGCCCAACTCTGCTCGGTTTCAGGGTGGTGTGACCTCTGGGTTCCACAGGTTGTGCCGATGAAAGTACTGAAACCTAACCACTGGACCACCAGGGAACAAGGACCAATAGTCACTTATTAATTATATTATAATTATTGGAGCTAAACATAATTTTAACACTTTTAGTTTCACCATAATAAAAATAATCTATACTGAAAAACTTAGATTATGAACAAGCTAAGAGACCTCCCCACAGACAGTTGTTTTGATGATGTTGTGGTAAATAGCCTTCCCACAAAATCCAAAACATACGCTAGGAACCAGACTCAAACTAATGAGGTCCATTTTAAGATTTAAACAACTGTCAGTGGGTAGGTCTGCTAGTGTGTGCATAATCCATCCTATTTTATGCTTTAAAGCTGTATAATACAGTGAGCATATGTAAAAAAGGAGACATGTATAAAGTAGTATTGTATTAAAGAGTGAAAATGCACTGTGGACTCATTTGCATGTCCTTGCCAAGTATTTCTTGAAATTTGGAGCAGGTAATAAGTTTATACCCTCCTGGGTCACTACCTTGTCCTGGTGAAGGGGCTTGTGTACTTCAGTGAATTTGTGAGCTAAACAATGTAAGGTCACTCAAGATGGGCAGGTCATAGCAGAGAGATCAGACAAATTGTGATCCACTGCAGAAGGAACTGGCAACACACTCTAGTATATTTGCCATGAAAACCTTATGGATGAGCATGGCATGATGAGGTCCTTAGGGTCACGGAGATTCGGACACAACTGAACAACAAAATAAGTGTAAAACCTGAAATTCAAATGAGAACCCAAATGTACTATTTATTTACAGTACTCTGAAGGCTTCGATCACTCTATTCCCCACCATAATCTAAATTGTTGAGTGCGTGTTTGTGTCGCTCAGTCATGTCCGACTCTCTGTGACCTCATAGACCGCAACACACCATGCTGATCCACTTGGTTTTCATGGCAGAAATACTAGAGTGGGTTGCCAGTTCCTTCTACAGTGGGCCACAGCATACAGCTCCTGGTATGCCTAGGTGGTCTCTGTTCCAATTTCTGACCAGGCCCAACCCTGCATGGCTATAGGGTGGTGTGACCTCTTGGTTCCCTGACTGGAATCAAACCAAGGTGGCAGGTGTGAAAGCACCAAATCCTAACCACTGGACCACCAGGGAACCATAATCTAAATTATGTTGTGGTAAACAACATTTGAAAAACGATGTATAATAATTTTTTTGTTATTGTGCTCCTTTTAAATATATTTAAACCAAATGAACATTACTTTTTAGCAGCCACTGGGCTACACTGTGGGCCAGATTCACTAAGGTTTACCAAGTCAGCAGAGGTGCCAGGGTTGGTGATTTTGTAGTGAGGGCCTCTGTATTCACTTCTCCATAGAGGCCACATAGAGTACACAGGTAATCACATTTCTCGGTAGCTGTCCAGGGTCCTGAAATACCTTCTTGGCTTTATACCTATAAATACAAGTGTTGCTAGGAATATTCCGTAATGAAAACTTTAAATTACCAGCCAGATAAAGGCACAGAATTGATTGTCTGAAGTGGAGGGAAAAAAATGGTGAATAATGAAAAGAAATCAGCAGATCTGAGCTTGATAAGTGTGTGCTGTCCTGGGAAATCACCCGGCATTAGAGGGTTTCTGTTCATACCCGGCAGCACTTAGAGAGCATGACTAGGCAGTGATAGGTTTCACACCACTAGGGAGTGTTGCTGTGTCAATGTAGGATCCCAAAGGCATCAGAGTAAGTAACTATTTGTCTTGTTATGTACATAGACCAGCCAAGGTGACTATTTAAACCATTTTAGGGATAGGGTTAATGGGCCACTGTAGTCCTATATGTAAAGAGCCAGTGTAAGTGCGTTTCATTTTAAAACTATGTTTTGTTCACCATAAATTAACATAAAAAATACATGGGCAAAAGGCAGCAATGCTTTAGCCAGAAATTATAATTGAAATGTAACTTTTAGCTCATTATTGGCTGCTGCAGTACCCCTCCCCATCTCTCTTTGTCCTGAGCATTGATAAAAAATAAAATAATTTTTTTTTTATCAATTAGGCAGATTTGTTAACCTGGAGCATGCTCAGTTTGGAAATGCAGTGGTTATGGAATGGTTAACTATATGCCCCATTATTAAACTGTGGAATTCTCTACCAAAGGAGGTTGCGACAGCAGATTTGATAGATAACAGCGCTACGGAATATGTTGGCGCGTTATATAAATAAACGATACTAATAATAACATTAAAAAATGGGCTCGATATATTTTTGAATAAAAAGAGCATTTAGGGTTATCCTGGATAACTAGAGAGGAGGGAGTACTGATCCAGGGAGTAATATTTGGGACCAGGAAGGAATGTTTCACTCTTATGAGACAATTGGCAATGTTTCTATGTTTTTTCTGTTAGCTTTCCTCTGGATAAATTAACAATGAATCTGCATATTACAAGGCTCAGAGAAGATCTAAAAAGGTTGATGGAATAAAAGTCATTTTTTAACCTCAGATACTTTTTAACAATGTATCTTACAGAGCATACTCCAGGTTACCCACCCTGCCTAACTAATGTTATCTCAGTTGAAATGTTTGTTTTCAATAGTGTTCAGGGCAATGGGAGTTTGGGATAGGTATTCAGCATCAGTCATCAGAGGTGTGCTATTACATTACATTTTATGGCTATGTTTTCTGATGCTGTTTGCACTTGTATCTTTAATGTTAATTAACAGTGAACTAAAATAGATTTATTTTAATTTTATAGAACAACGCTGCAACATTAAAATATGCATGCGTTACAAGTATCACAGATATCCTAAACCTGCTTTTATAGATCAAAACGACACGTAAGAGGCTTGAAATACCATTATTAACAAGTAAGAGAACCGATACAAATTATCAGCCTTATTAAATTACGATTCGGCCAATTGAATAGGGCTCTATATAAGCACACAACATATTTATTTTACAAAAGTTTTTAGTTAGTGAACTTCTATCCAAAAGCAAGGTCTTCACTAACTAAAAACTTCTGTAAAAAAATATGCTCTGTGCTCAAATAGAGCCCTATTCAATTGGCCAAATCGCAATTTAATAAGGCTGTATATGAGTAGGAGGGTAGTCCTATGATCCCATGCAGGGATACCTCCTGTTTCAAGGGTTAATTGCCCCCCAAACTAACTTATAACTCTAGTGATCTGGCTGAGATTTTATCTGTAACAAGATTATATATATATATATATATATATATATATATATATATATATATATATATAAATATATTGGTACAATGTCTACATAAGTGGGAAGGATGATATTGGAAATTCTCAAAAAAGCCTCCCTAATCAGAGACCAAGTATATTTTAATGTTGGGGCGCTCTACAAAATGACAATAAAGAATCAAATCCAAATTATATTTTATTCAGTATCACATATATAGTTGTGAGCGTACGAGTTGTTGCTAACGCTGCGGGCTCGCTATGCGAGTCGCGGCCCTCGCGAAGCGAGGGCAGTGGCCGAGGGTCTCAGTTGCTGGCATGGAGCGCCGTAGGCGCTCCATGCCAGCACCTGAGGACCTCGCAAAGCGAGGGCTGCAGTTGCTGGCATGGAGCGCCGAAGGCGCTCCATGCCAGCAACTGCGACCCTCGCAAACTTCACGTCGCAAACCAAACAGCACGACACACACATTACGACACTCGCAAACAACATACAACACACGTTCACACACATTACGGCCTCGCAACACTCGGACGCAACTCGCGAACATTACAAAAGGTAAAACACAATACATACACACAGCACATACATAAAAACCTTACCTACACCAAGAGTGAGCACCCAGGACCTCAAAAATACAACTTACACCTCAATTTTACTCGAAATAAAACAGTTTAGAGACTAAAAAAAAATCTAAGCGAGAGAAAAAATGGCCGCCGAACAAAACAAAAACGAGGCTACAGCACTCTAAACTCGCAAAACACCACAAGAAACTCGCAAAACACCACAACAAACTCGCAAAACGCAACAAACGACCTACGGATATTCATACCACACAGTGCACACATTCAGCATGCTTACACAGCAGCTCCACACCACTAATGCTGCAGCAACATCAACACAGATTGCCAGCTCTTCATCACAATGCTTCAAAATAGGTAAAGTATATTCATTTAGTAATGTATTACATATTTCATTATTATACACCAAACAGCATTAGCTACCTTACAATTTCATTGCCGTCATTTTTTGACGAGCAATTCGCTAGTCAGTATAATAGTGTTAAGCACTTGGATATAGTTTCTGACTGCACGTTGCTCGTCTAAAAATAGATTTAATATGAAAATCACTTACACTTGTCCTTTAAAGCTACATTTGAAAATAGGTCAAATTAAATAAATAATAAAGCCTCTACTGTTTTGCCTTTTATATGCAACTAGCGAATTGCCCGTCAAAAAATGACGGCAATGAACTTGTAAGGTAGCTGTGTAAGCGTGATGAATGTGTGCAGTGTAATACTGTGCGTGCGCGAGACAAAACCATTAGCGTAGTTGTGTACTTCTGCATTAGCGTAAAATGGCGGGTAATGTGTGGTATGCGTCTTAGCGTAATATCCGTAGGTCCTTTGCGGTGTTTTGCGAGTTTCTTGTGGTGTTTTGCGTGTTTATAGTAATTTTGTGATGTTCGCGAGTTGTGGGCGATTTTTGCGAGGTCGATAATGTGTGGTAACGTGTCTCGTATGTTTTTTGCGTTGCAAGGTAAATTTTGCGAGGGTCGCGGTTGTTGTGTCGTGTTGTTTGCGTTTTGACGTAAATTTTGCCTTTGGCGCTCCATGCCAGCAACTGAGGCCCTCGCCCGCAGCCCTCGCTACGCGAGGTCCGCGGGCTCGCTACACGAGCCCGCAAGCGTTAGCAACAACTCGTACAACACACAACTATATATGTGATTATACTGCAGTGGAATCTACTATTTTGCTTACTACTGATGGGAGGAGACTTTGAATGCAAAGTTAGCTTCTATCGCACAATGGGAATCTGATGTCTAAAACTGACAGTGCTTTCAAAAGGAATAATGGAAAGCTAAATAGTTTACAAAGACTTAACCTCCTGATAAGGTAACATACAGAGTCAGCTTATAAAAGAATATGGAACCTTGCACTAAAAATTGCATTCTTTATTCATTATTTGAGCTGGCCTCTTACCCTTTCACTCAATATAATATATACTGTATTTATTTTTACACCTGTCGCTTTAAATGTCAGCATGGACCTCTTCCACCTCCTGTCTGAGCACAAATATCTAATAGACTAGAAAAGGTCAGTCTACATCCCAATCCCAAAAAGAGGCAGTGCCAAAGAGTGCTCCAATTATCGAAAAATTGCACTAATTTCACATGCCAGTAAGGTAATGCTTAAGATCCAACACGCTCAACTCCAACAATATATGGACCAGGAACTACCAGATGTGCAAGCCGGGTTCCGTAGAGGAAGAGGCACAAGATATCAAATTGCCAATGTCCGATTGATAATAGAGAAAGAAAGAGAGTTCCAAAAAAACATTTACTTCTGTTTCACAGACAATTCTAAAGCCTTTGACTCAGTAGATCACAACAAAATATGGCATGTCCTTAAAGAGATGGGAGTACCAGATCATCTCAGCCTTCTCCTAAAGAATCTGTATATGGACCAAGAACCGAACCGAACATGGGACAACATAATGGTTAAAGATCGGGAAAGAAGTGCGACAGGGTTATATATTGTCACCTTATTTATTCAACTTATATGTAGAATACATCATGGGTAAGGCTGGGCTGGATGAATCCAAAGCCGGAATCAGTATTGCTGGAAGGAATATCAACAACCTCAGATACGCCGTTGATACTACTCTGATGGCTGAAAATGAGAGGGAACTAAAGGCCCTTTTGACAAGGGTAAAAGAAGAAAGTGCAAAAGCTAGCCTGCTGCTCAATGTTAAAAAGAAGATCATGGCAAACCATAATCTCAGTTCCTGGGAAATAGATGGGGAAGAAGTGGAGGCAGTGACAGATTTTATTTTCCTGGGCTCCAAGATTGGTGACAACCCTGAACTTAAAAAGACATTTGCTACCGAGGAGTAAAGCTATGGCAATCCTGAACAAGCTGGACTATAAAGAATGTTGAGTGCCTTAGAATTGACACCTTTGAATTGTGGTGTTGGAGAAAACTGCTATGTTCCTTGGACTGAAGAATGGGACGGCAGAGGGGTAGATATATTGATGAGGTTATTTAAGTATGCCCGGTTTAAATTTGGCACGTTACAAACAAAAGATAATAATAATAATAATAATAATAATAATAATAATAATGTTGCTGTAATTATTATGTATTTTATTTGTAGAGAGCTTGCAGATCTGTAGTACAAGGGTACAATAAACAGATGGATAATATTTGTACAAGATGGTGAAAATAAGACACGAAAATAAGACACGTCTATAGTATAGAGATGAGAGCCCTTATGTGCTGTAGCTGTGGGTTTACATCTCATATCAAGAGATTCCCTGAGGCTGGATCTTGACTATGGACTGTTGGGGTGTGTAGAGAATGAAGTACGTATCACAAGTAATGAAGAGAAGCAGCATCAGAGTTTTATTGAGGCTCCTGGAGTGATCCCACCATTGGACTGACTGTGTAGGGTACTAGCCTTCAGGATGGCTTGTAAGGGTAACTGTAAAGCAACTTGTATCGTCACAATGGTCATAGTAGCTGTTTGCATAAAAAATAAAAAACAGTATCATCCTCTAGAAGCAATGTCTCTACTCTATTTTAACATCTGGATGTAGAGAGATGGTAAGTAGGATCTATGCCAGCAGTTCTCAGAAGACAGTCCTAACACTGGTGCCAGTGCCTGCCACCTTATGTACCAGTCAGTGACAAAGAGGAATAAGGAGAGCCTAAAACTTTTAACATACTACTACCATTAGTCCCAGTTTTAGATTATTGAGCAATGTATCTGCAGTTAAGATGCATTCTATACAAATAATTGCAAAAATAGATTAAAATGTAGTGTGCCATATATAGGATCACACTGTTAAAATGTTCTGATCCCATAGTCTGCCTCATGAGCACTGGAAATAAATCATCTGAAAAACTTTGAGAACCACCACTTGGTTGAGAACCATCGCCCTAGAGCAGGATCTGGATGTAGGCAGATTTTTTTGGTGGATGACTCCGCTACATGGAGATATTCATGGATCTAATGCCATGTAACATAAAAACTTTTAAAGACCACTGTAAGAACGTAATTCAAATATTTATTTGAAGTACTGTTCTCTTTCTTTTGCAAATATTTCAACATATGCAATAAATAGAGGATATGGCAGCAAAAGGTTAGAGGTTTTCAGAAAGGTTATGACCTGGTGACCCTTTGCTGCCCAGTGTCCTGTGTGTGTCAGTAAGAAGCAGAAAGCTAATGATAACAAATGCTTCTGGGTTTTCTATAGTGGTTATGAGCCATCATTGTACAATTAAATTAAAATACTACAAAGTCACCTACAAAATAACTATAAAGTAAGTGCAAGTAAAACCCCTGGAACTTACTGTATATACTCGAGTATAAGCCGACCCGAGTATAAGCCGAGGCACCCATTTTACCACAAAATACACGCGGGACCTAGCCTGCAATGAGCGTCAAAAGCGCTCATTGCACTGCAAACCTCGCAAAGCCAGGCGAGCAGTTGAGGCACGCAGTTGGTTCAAACGCGTAACTCAAACACAAAAAAAAAAACAACCAAAAGAATTAAAAAAATAATAATAACACACTCACACACAGCACAGGGGGAGAGCCAGGAAGCCTGGCAATGAAGTTACAAACTAATTGGAGACATATTTTGCATTTTTTGTTGAACGGAAATCGGCTAAGCAAGGAAAAAAATGACGGACGGAAAATGTAAAAATTCTGAAAGAGGATGAAAACGAGGCTCTGCAACATCATGCACGCAGAACTTCGAAAAATACATGACAGCAAAAACAGTAACACTTACACTAACAACGCCAGGCATGCGGGACTTTGAAAATAAAACCAATGCAGGTGGTCAGAGGAAAAACGGAGTTGCCAGCCTTACAATTTTTTTCTCGTCATTTTTGACAGGCAATTTCCTATTATTTTATAATGATCGGCTTTAATTAATAAGCTATTACATAGTTACAGAATGTCTGTATTCAACAACTGTAAGAAAGGTTGTCTTACTCTGTAGATATAATTTTTTATTAAGATATTCCATATACATTTGAGAAATTATCTGTTAAAGGGTCAATGTTGTCATATGTTTAAAATTAAAAAAACTACACTTAAAAAAATTACAAATATAAAGCAATACATAAATACAAAATAAACAGAACCTATACATTTTTAGATTTTATATACAATGATCTACTAATCCATGTTCTTTTCTCAACTGAATCTTCTACTTTCTCAGGAGGGCGTGCCCTTGTAAACTTTTCATTAGTCCTATTGAAAACACTAGCAGGTTTGGATGCTACATTCCCATTATATACATTATTCCATAGCACATAAAAAGGTAGTAAATTGGAGTCTGTATTTTGTTATCTTCTAAAATCATTTTATGTATTTTTAAGTTTTTATAAACTACTATATTTTACAAAATGTATGACCTACAGTATCTCACAAAAGTGAGTACACCCCTCACATTTTTGTAAATATTTTAAATATATCTTTTCATGTGTCAACACTGAAGAAATGACACTCTGCTACAATTTAAAGTAGTAAGTGTACAGCCTGTATAGCAGTATAAATTTGCTGTCCCCTCAAAATAACTCAACACACAGCCATTAATGTCTAAACCGCTGGCAACAAAGGTGAGTACACCCCTAAATGGAAATATCCAAATTGGGCCCAAAGTGTCAATGTTTTGTGTGGCCTCCATTATTTTCCAGCACTGCTTTAACCCTCATGGTCATGGAGTTCACCAGAGCTTCACAGGTTGCCACTGGAGTCCTCTTCCACTGCTCCATAATGACATCATGGAGCTGGTGGATGTTAGAGACCTTGCACTCCCCCATCTTCCATCAATAGGGTTTAGGTCTGGAGACATGCTTGGCCAGGCCATCACCTTTACCTTCAGCTTCTTTAGCAAGGCAGTGGTCATCTTGGAGGTGTGTTTGGGGTCATTATGTTGGAATACTGCCCTGAGGCCCAGTCTCTGAAAGGAGGGGATCATGCTCTGCTTCAGAATGTCACAGTATATGTTGGCATTCATGGTTAACTAAATGAACTGTAGCTCCCCAGTGCCGGCAGCACTCATGCAGGCCAAGACCAAACATATATACACATATGTCTATATGTGTATATATGTTTACTATAATATGTTGTGTTGATTCCCCCTATATGCATTTACCTGATGATGTCAGATTCTGCCTCCACTCTCTCTGCATTGCTGTTTACGTTGAAACTGACGGTTTCATCTCATATCAGTATTTTTTTTGTGCTCTTTGTGCCTTATCTTTTTATCTGTCATTTAGGGATTATTTCAACTACCTTTCCTCAGTATAAATGTATGCTTTTGGTGGTGGGAGTGACATGGTCTGGGCCTGCATGAGTGCTGCCGGCACTAGGAAGCTACAGTTCATTGAGGGAACCATGAATGCCAACATGTAGTGTGACATACTGAAGTCACAGGGCGGTATTCCAACATGATAACGGTCCCAAACACACCTCCAAGACTACCACTGCCTGGCTAAAGATAAAGGTGATGGACTGGCCAAGCATGTCACCTGACCTAAACCCTATTGAGCATCTGTGGGGCATCCTAAAACAGAAGGTGGGGGAGCGCAAGGTCTCTAACATCCACCAGGTCTGTGATGTCATCATGGAGGAATGGAAGAGGTAACCTGTGAAGCTCTGGTGAACTCCATGCCCATGAAGGTTAAGACAGTGCTGGAAAATAATGGTGGCCACACAAAATATTGACACTTTAGGCCCAATTTGGACACTTAAGGATCTTCTTAACCATCTCACTCCTGGGGAGAAGTCTTGAAGGGCTCTCTACTGCCCTCTGGTGACACACCATCACAGGACAGCAGTCAGGACCGGGTCACTATCTACTAAGTACAGGGCGATACATAGCTAGGGACAGCAGCCAGGACCGGATCACTATCTAGTTAGTACAGGGTGATACATAGCTAGGGACAGCAGTCAGAACCAGTTCACTATCTAGTAATACAGGGCGAGACATAGCTAGGAACAGCAGTCAGAACCGGGTCACTATCTAGTAAGTACAGGGCGATACATACAGTAGCTAGGGACACCAGTCAGGACCGGGTCACTATCTAGTAAGTACAGGGCGATACATAGCTAGGGACAGCAGTCAGGACCGGATCACTATCTAGTAAATACAGGGCGATACATAGATAGGGACAGCAGTCAGGACCGGATCACTATCTAGTAAGTACATGGCGATACATAGCTAGGGACAGCAGTCAGGACCGGGTCACTATCTAGTAAATACAGGGCGATACATAGCTAGGGACTTGAATATCTTATATAACAGAAAATGATTTAAAAGTCTACATTTGTTGAAACATTTAATTATTTCAATTAAATTCACATTATAATAAAATGATGTCCTACATTTATGAAGGTCAGGTCTAGAGAAGTATGCTTTGGGTGCGGCTAATGGTGCCTGCAATACATTTCTGTGTTTATTTTTTAATTTCACTTAACCCTTTCTTCTACCACTAGATGAAATAATAGACCACTGTAATTTGAGAAAAACTTAACATGCTTGTGAAGTGACAAACAAACAGCTTTAGTGTCTATATAATACATAAGCATAATAGCATCATGAGGAAATGAGATGGATGGTGATCGTATTGTGGCTTATTCTTGTATTTACCTTTATTGCCAGTAGCTATGTGAACTGGAATTATTTAATGAAAACTGAATTTATATTTTTTCTGAATCCGCTGTTTTTCTCGTTCTTTTCAGATTGTTAATCTTGTTATGAGCAATGACCGCTACCATTAAAGCAAAATTGAATACAACAGTTAAAAAAATTAAATGCTATATTTATATGTTTTACATTTTGTGAAACATTTTTACACATTATTGAGTCTAGAGTATACTGTGGTGTTCTGCAAACTGCCATGGCAAATATACAAGCCTAGGGAGGAGCAGGGCTGCAAAGGAATAACAGGAGGCAACCTGTTGCAAAGCCCTTTGGCTGAAGCCCGCCTGGGCGAGGGTTCAAGGTTGGTGACTGGGACAAGGGCTGCAGAGTGAGGACAACATATGGCAGCTCAGCTCCATGGTCACATCGCAGTCCTGCTGGGAGCAGTTTTCTTTAACCCCCTCCCTTCTCCCTTGGAAGCACATTAGAAGAAACTGTATGCAGACAGAGAAGAGGAAACAGTAAAGAACAACTGTAGTTCAAGAAAAGATGCACTTGTTTGTGAAGTATGTAACAAAGTATTAGCGTTAGTAACTGTGCAAGCTATAGACAAGCTTTTTTTAAGAGAAAATCAGAATTGTTTAAATTGTATTTATGTGTGGAGGATTCCATTTTGTTTTGTATCAACACTTCCTGACAGCTTGAAGCCTGAGTGCATATCTTTATCTATCAGTGAAGGGGGGGTGGGGAGGTTTTGTCAAATAATTAATTTGACACCCACCCTTCCCCCAAAATCGCCAGAAGCAGGCAGCTTCCAAGCCTGCATCAATAAATTAAAGCCTTTCTCTCTAAAATGTAAATGCCCCTTGCACACATATAGTATGTAGAAAATGTTTTAGGAAATGTTTTACATTTATATGTTGCTATCTGGCTATGAGTTTGATTTTTTAGATTCCGATCCCTACCTGGAAATGGATCGCCACGGAAAATGACGTGTTTTTACTGAGGTACTGAGGACTTTTTACCATTATGTTTAATAGTTAGGTTTATGTCTTTGATCATGTTTATTTTAATATCTTGGTTCTGATTAAGAATAAAATGGGCTCCCATGTATTCCTGGTAAACTGAGTTAAATTCTCTTACTCGATTGCCATATAGTCCCTGCCAGGATGAGATGAAATCATAAGATGGTGACAAACTCACATGGAATACACATTATATAGTTTTGTCTTTGTTGTTTTTTTCTCTGTTCTCCTTTTCAGAATAGTATTTTGCATACTATTAACCTTTGCTAGCCCCTTCTGAATCGCTACCTTGTTGTGGTGATGGGGCTTATGTACTTCAATGAAGCTGTGAGCTATATCATGTAGGGTTACCCAAGATGGGCAGGTCATAGTAATTGGCAATCCACTCCAGTATCTTTGTCTAGATAACCTTATGGATAAGCATGACCAGAGAAATAGCAATAGTTGCACCTGGCATGCTGTGGTTAATAGGGTCATGGAGAGTCAAACACGACTAAACAAACTAATCTTTGCTAGGCAAATATATTCCTTGTTATAATATTCACTAGCGTGACATATACCGTATTGGTCCGAATATAAGCCGCACCTTTTTTCCAATTTGCGAGCTACGGGTGCGGCTTATATTCGCGAATGTAAAATGACTACCGATTTGCGGGCTTTGCGAGTTACGCGTGCAGCTTATATTCGCTAATGTAATATGACTGCCGATTTGCGTGCATGCGAGTTAAGGGTGCAATTTATATTCGCAAACGTGAAATGACTGCCGGTTTGCGTGCTTGAGACTGCGGTATTGTAGCAATTGAATAGCGATTTACGCTTTTAGCGATTCTAACATCCTGTAAGGCCTGTAACCTGCAAAAAAAGTTACAGTACTAATTAGAAAGCCTGTTTCTTGCAATGGCTGATCACTTGGAGAGTCTTTTTCTCTCCAATTTTAAGGGTACGGCTTATATTCAAGTACTTTTTTTTTTCTATTTTATCCCCTTGAATTTTACAGGTGCGGCTTATATGCGGGTGCAGCTTATATTCGGGCCTATACGGGATATTTATTTTCTTTGACTGATGTTCTGTAATGCACAATTCTAAAAAACGTTTCAGTAAAAATTCATTGAAAAAAAGATTTTTCTTATTATAATACTGATGAGATCCGAAAAATCAAAACGCTGAGGTCTCACAAAGCTGTTCAACAGGAGGCATATGATATAAATGGGCCATGTTAAAATAGCTGTTGGATTAAAGAGTGAAACACTGTGCACTCATTTGCATGTCCACTACCAGATTGTCATGGGAACATTGTATTTCTTAATTTTTTGACTAGTTTCCTGACTTGTTTTAGACATGCAAATATACACACATATATTAATTTGCTTACTGTACTATGTACAGAGGACTATTTCTTTGTACAGAATACAGAATAAAATGAGTGACTTAAAAGAGGTAGCTCTCTGAGTAGGTAACCAGGCCTATAGAAGAAACCTACTTAGGTATTGTTCGTCCTCAGTTTGAGCACCCATGACTTGGTTTTTATTGTGGAATACAATTAGATCTTTTGTGAAAAATAATTGACTACTCCGATACGCAATATATTATATGATGAATAATATAAAGATGTCACAGAGGACCACAAGGTGGAGACAGAGCTTCAGTATTCTGCGTGCATATGGTGGGAGGTCCACAGAAGGGAGTGACTGGAATCTTCTGGTTGTCAACCTTTCAAGTGGCAAACTCCCTGTTGTGCTTATTATAAGGACTACATGTTATGTGTAACACCTGCCTGGGTACCGTGGAGGGTAGAGAAGCACGTTCCTTTGTGCGGACTATAATAAAGTCTTGTGGTACCTATCTAAAGAGACGATAAGTACATCGTACAGGACTTTGCCAGACTTGCTGCTGATGCTGAAAGTTTCACTGTGCAGCTGCCCATGTTACTAGGAATGAGCTGCTGAGATGAACTGATCAGTGAAAGCCGTGAGGATTAGTCCAATTGGGGGATATATGTGACAGTATATGGCGGCTTTTCTGTATACATCAAATGAGGAAACTTTAAAGTTGTACTACTGGAACAGGTCCAGGTATGAGCCATTTAATATCAGTTTTTATTATATGTATTTTTTTATTTACTTGAATTTATACTTGTATGTTTTTATATAAAAATTCCAAGTAACGAGAATTATTGTGCAACTGTGCCAGTGTACCAAATCATTCCCTATTGGTGCATAACACCTACAAGCTGAACAATTTGGTTCCACTGTACCAGTGGTGTATGTGTTTTTCTGCTGCCCTATAACTACCCAATTGCATGTGCCCCTGCTCTCCCACCAATATCACAGTAGTATTAGCATACTCCTTCTGCTACTCTTATCTATTTTAATTTGTAAACATGTATGTAGTATGTATATGTACAAATATGAGTATTGCTTCAGACTTGACAAAGAGAGGTTGAACCTCTCGAAAGCTTGTCCAATACAAAAGGTATCATATTATAGTGCAATACTCATTATTAATCTAAATATATATATATATATATATATATATATATATTAATAATTACTAAATTACTATATATATATATATATATATATATTAATAATTACTAAATTACTATATATATATATGTATATACGTATATACATACACACACACACACATATATATATATATATATATATATATATATATATATATGTCGTTTCCTCCTCACCAACTCTTTCTGTCTTTTCTCTAACTCCTTTATCTCTTATGCCCCTCTCCCTAGTTTCCTCCTCACCCTTCTTCCCTAAATTTCCACTAAACGAACATATAACAAAGAGGGAGAAGAGGTTGAGAGGGGGAGAAAAGAGAAGAAAAAGAGAGAGAGGCAGAAGGGAGATGTCCGGGAGAGAAGGGTGAAGAAGATAGTGGGTGAGAAGCGTGGGGCCACAGGCAAATAAACAGATAGGGAAACCTTTAGACATAAATTATTACAAACAATTGGTATTCACATGGATAGACAGATATACAGTGCAAGACACAGAGCAAGATATACATCCATCCATTCATCCCAATTAGCTCATCATAGAGGTTCTTCCATTTTTTGGAACACTTATTTACTTATATGTGTAAAGAGCATGTAGGGACCTAGATCTGCACTGGTGTCTTCTCTCATGTTGCAGTCACTTTCCTCTTCTCAGCCTGCAGTTTTTTCATCCTGCTTCCAGTGGGAAGGGAGAGGGTTAAAGAAAGAAAATACTCACAGCAGTACTGTGATGTGACCATGGAGCTTAGCTGCATCCCTTGACTCCTTACCGGTCACCAGGGACGTTTTTCTGCATGCTGCCTCCCACTATTTCTTTGCAGCCCTATTCCTCCAAAGGCTTAAATCCCTGCCATGACATCTTTCCGAACACTAAAGCAAATCCAAGAAAGCTATACAAGATGCCTGCCCTAATTGAGCTAATGGCCTTTCACATGGAAGGGGAACATTTAATTAAAATAAAAAAAAAAGGAAAACTAATTGTAATGCAAACCCATCAAATATGTTGCCCTAGGCTTCGAACTCATAGGCCCAGGCATTAACATGCCTATGACCTGAACACCTTATGAGATTTGGTTGGGGATGGTCTATAAAAGTTTAAGCTTCTTTTGACCTTTGCACATTCTTGTCCTGACAATCATATGGCCCCAGTGCTCAGAGGAATTTTACCAAGAAAACCAAGAGTGTCTGACTTGATTGACCAATTGTTGGTCTGTGATAAGAGAGTATCCTCCCAGCCAGCTAAGGGTTTGAGGCAGCTGCTCTTGCTTAGGGAGTGGTTACCTTGAGACTAATCTTGAGCTGTAGAGCACAGAGGACAGGACTTAGACTCTCCAAGCTTGTGCAGTCACAGAGCCTCAGTAAGTAATTATCAAAGCGTCTATCCATCATCCCTCTTTGAACCATCTAGGGTTTCCTCCATTGCGTTCCTCATTTTTATAATACAGCTTGACAGAATCCAGTGGCTGTGGGCGGATTCTCCACTACTTGTGCCTCCCACAGTAACAACATGAGCTGGGCTTTTAATTGGACTGAACATCAGGGGTAGATGAAAGCAGTTTGTGGAGTCTATCCCTGAATTGAGATCTGTAGGTCTAGTTCTCCAGCACAGCCATTCTTCAACGTAAGTAGCATTTAAACTCTGAAAAACTGTTTAATAGATTAGATTTTTTTGTAATTATGCTACGTTTAATTAAATTACACATTGCAATTCCATAAGTGACAAAAGCCACATGTGTATTAATTTGATACCTTCAATAAATTAGATTTTATTATATATATATATATATATATATATATATATTTATTTATTTATCTTTGAAAATGTATATGTTGACCTATTAAGAGTTAATTATGATTAACTTTTTATTTTTAATGAAATTGCTTGGATAGCTTGTTTTTCCACATAATAAAATATACATTATGGTGGCTTTTATTCCTTTTCTTGTGGTTGGATAAGAATTAAAGGCAGGTATTCTCAAAATTAAAAACATTAGCTTTAAAGTATTTTAACTATTGGATTTGTGTTAAGAGGCAGTTATAGGTAATAGATTTATAGTGTTTTTGTTGGAATCCATCCCAGATTTTTTTGACATTTTAATATAGCACCAGAGAAACCATTTGGATGCCAGTTTAATTGAAGGAATCAACTCCATAACCTTAAATAGAAAACTATTACTACTTACATAGCTTTGCTCTATTAGAATAACTTGAAATAAATTGCATATTATTTTTTTAAATGCCAAATGAATATTCATAAAGATGTTCTATTCTACCCATGTATAATACTGCATAGTGTCCATGTGATATTATAACTAAATTATACAAAGTAATTTACTTGACTTCAAGAATTATACTCATCAGGATGTCAGAAGTGTGTTTGATGTCTAATTAATGTGTCAATCTATTATAAAGAGATTGGAAAATGTTTAACATCTCCATAAAACAATGTGGCTGTTATATGGATTAAGAGCTCTTCTGATTTAGGTTTTTTTTTTTGGCTGTATCCTCTTTTTTTATTTGACTTGTACCTATAAAATGATGCTGATTGTATGTTCGATAATACAACTTAGTAACAGTGCTTACCCCTCATATTTACATTTATATGACATTTGCTAAGAACAAGGATCATGTCAAAAGCTGGAAAAATAGGTGAAATATCAAATCCAGCTTTGTCTTTTAAGGGGTTTGTACTGTAGGGGAAAAAATCAATTAACAATTGAGGTTTGGTTGTCTTAAAATATGTTATTTTTAGTGTAGAATTTTGAGTGATTATCTCTGTATTTGCTTCTTGTTTTTAATTCATGTTTTATCTTTTTTTTGTGTAAGTTCGGCCTTTGAATACGTGTAGTTTTTGGATTTACAGTTTTATAGCATATGCTTTAAGATACTATAAAAATAATATTAGGTACTGTAAATATTTTTTTTGTGAAAGATGTAGATTTGTACAATGCCACCTAAAGGAAAGTATTGCTTTTGCTAAAAAAAGGATTTATTGGAACAACTTTGCATTGACAATTTGTAAATATCTCTTTGATGTACAAGGATTGTAAAATAATTAAGCACATTTTGGAGACACCCATTCTTTACTGTTATTAGATCGATTTAAGTGCATAACTTAAAAAAATGTGAGCTTTGTTATCTTGATAAGACAATGCTTTCAATAACAAATATCCCAAAGGTAGTAATTTTGTCCTACACAACAAGTGTCCCCAGGCCATGGGCAGGTGAGTGGAATGTTAATTGCTCTGTCCTTCCTGCCCAATGTCCAGATTTCCATTTAATGGCCTTGCGTTTTTGTTTGGAATTAACTACAACTATGTGCCTAAAAGCCATCTAGTGTGTTGCAAAATCAAGATTATAGATAGGTGAGCCATAATATTCTAGGACTTAATCTTTTTTTATTATATTTCTATATTTTAGATACTATTGAATCAGATAAATACCTCTAATACACTTAATAGGCATTGGGATAATGTCAATATTTTATTACTTGATATTATTGATGTTAATTACTTTGATAAAACTATGTGATGATGGTTTTGTATAACCACATGTTTTGTATAGGTCCTTCAAATTCAAAAACTTGTGGATATGGCAGACGAATAGGTATATAATGGTAATTAATTAGCATATATTTACAGTAGAGCTACTGCAATTTCTGTTCTTTTCCTGCTGGTTGGATCTGGTCAGTGCTGCATTTCAGAAAATTAGCCATATTTCATGACTGTGTTTATTGTTTTCATTTTTAAACTTCGGGGTGCTGGAATTAATAAAATATTAAAAATTACATTTTTCCTGTGCTCCTGGGAACAGTAAATTGTTGTAATATTTTTAACATGGATTTATTGTTATGCTACAGTTTACTCCAAAATATATAAAAATATAAGTTCTGTATATATAGATGGGATGATATAAAATGATATGGTTGCCTCATATCAACTTTGCCCGTTTTAAAGTAACATCATATAATTCCTCTAAAATTAAGGTCAGTACTATACTATAAAAAGTTCTATTACATTATTTAATACTAGTTTCTTATGCTTTTTCAAATCTTGCACTGAATCTTTGTTGCCGAAACTAAATCTAGTAAGTGCCCACATGCTGTTGGGATTGTTTAACCTTTTACAGCATTTGGTGGCTACTATACATCTGACCTGCTTACATTTGGTGGCATTATTTGGAGTTAAAGGGCAAACTTTACTAGGAGACCAGCATGTTTTTTTAATCTATTACAACAACAAATAAATTATCAATCAAAAATGTATATTTATATTAGCCAATAAAGACATTAGAAAGAGATAAAGAGAATTAAAACTCCAATAGACCACTTAAATATACCTATAAAAAGGGGAAACTTATGGACAAAACTATGGCAACTAGATTGTGTGTACTATGGAACTAAAAATATATGCTTAAATGTATTATATTTTGGTTGTTTAAATGTCTAAATATATAAGAAATAGTAATGCAATGTGACTAATACCATTAAGCCTTAGTTGTTAGACTAAGCTATCCATGTGCTTTTGTAATTTGTACAGACTGTAGTAATTTAACTGGTTTTAATAAAATTCAGGGCTTGAGTGAGAAAATTACCACATAAGTGTAATTTTTCCAAGAAACAGAGCACTGAATAAATATGAGAGATTATCTTTATGAATTCCTATGATTTTAGTTAAAGTATGCCAATTATTTGCACTCAATAATGTTTATTCATTAAAATGGCCATTAGCTGATGATGGAGCATGTGGCACTTAAGTGGTTCAAGGTATTTGGTATTTTTATGGGGACTGGAGGTAGATAGATGACGGATTGAGCTTTTAGTAATAAAAAGGATTTGTTTTTCTGTGTCATGGCTGGCCTCTACTTGTCTTTATAATGCAAACGACTCTCTAAAAGATAACTGGGCTACTAAACCTGCTCAGACAAGCTTTGGTAGACCACAGATTTTGAGATTATATGTGTTAGTAATAGTTGGTAAAAAGTTATATTATTTAAAAAGAGGTAAACATTTTGAGTATATTAGATGCTATGGTGCTGAATATTATATGTTGAGCATGTGTCATGGGAATAACTCACTAGGTTTTCAATACAGTTGAGTTGTTCTGGTTTATTTTCAATATATTAAATAAAAGTTGAGTTTTAATTGCTATTTTTGGAGCAATGCGCTAGTGTGCTCTGAATGACTTTTTTGGGATGACATTTTCCTCCCTCAAAACTAAAGATACAGTGAGTATATCAGTTTATTTGTAGACAAACTACTTTTTTTATCGATCTTGATAAAGATTTATTGCTGCCCTACATCCAGTTACTTCCAAAGGTTGCAGCAGATCTTTTTCTCTGCATATTACATTGTTGATGATGATAACAGGTTGTATTTGCCTTCTATAGTTGCTGTTGAGAAGAGTAGCCCAGTGGGAGTATGTCTTAAAACGTCCCAGGTGCAGGATGTGAGCTCATTGCATGGCGTCAAAGAGCACTGGTCCACTGTGGATTAGATACATGCAGATTATAGTTTTAACTCCTTGGGTTTTGGATGGATTGATAGAACAATGCTGTTGGGTAACATGCACTGACACCACAGTAGCAAAAGTGTTAAATCCACTTTGCTTGGCAGGTGGAGTGTAGCGTGCCACAAGGCCTCTGGCATTTCCGCTTTTTTTTCTGACAGACCACGTGCTTGCGTGTCACACGCCTTGACGACAGCTGCCGCATGCTGCTCTCCAAGACCATGTGCATGCGCGCCAGGAATCAGTCAGTGCCAAGCTGAGAGGCTTGTAAGGTTGAGGAGCTCACTGACTTGTTGTCTCGTGTTAATGTTGTCGTCGCGGTTTTCAAATAGTTCTGCTTCCTTTGGCCGCACAGCAGCAGCTGTTAATACCATCCGTCAGACTGTCAAACCAAAAAGCGTTGGGGAAAAATGAAATGTTGTGTGAAGTCCAGGAAGGGATACATAGGAAATGTGTTTCCACACGAATGATATTGTGTTAAACCAACTCTGAGATTGAAGCTCTTCCCAATTATCCAGTAGCTCCTGCAATGACTCTTAATATCAAGGTCGTTGTTATCTCATGTTACTAATCTTCCTAACATATTGTGAGCGCCGTCAGAACCCACTAACTGTGTGGACCAAAAAGGGGATTGCTGACAAATGTCCTTCCATTGGATTTTTAGATTAAATATTTGCATAGAACATTCTCAAGAAGTATACTATAAATACATTTGGGATATATCCTGTTATGGTGTTGGGACAGGTCCGTTGCTGCAGTGCGGCCTCCAACCGCTACATGACGCTCCGATATTTTGCAGCGCTGCCGACATGTGAGAGAAGTGCTAAGTTTATAATGTTAGCCTAACCCTTGAACTAACCCTAACACTCACCCTAACCCTCATCTTAACCTAAGCCTTGACTCTATGATATGGACCGGACTATCGTCAGCGCCATTTAGCGGATTCTCACTACCATAAGAGCATAGGACCCACATTTGTTCTTTAATCAATTGTAGCCGTGTAATTGGTACATTTTTTTTATCATTTACTTTGATGAAGCCAAATCACTTACATTTGACTTCAAGCTCCACCTACTCCAATTACCTCTATTGCCGACAGACAATCATAATAACACACTAATTGAAGCCGCAAAATAACTTTTGATCCATCAAGTTCAACCTTTTTAGACCCCCCCCCCCCCCCCCCCCCGAGCTTTGTATTATGTGAATTGTGAATTGATCCAGAGGAAGCCAAACAAAAAAAATCCATTGAAACATTTCTTCTCTGAACCCAAAAACGGTCAACTGTATTATTCCAAGGATCAATATCTTATTCTAGATACTCAACATAACCTTGTTTGCCCTTTTCATTCAGAAACATATCCAACCCCTTTTTAAAGTTATCTACTGAATCTGCTGTCACAACCTCATTGACTGCCTTTATTGTGAAGTATATTTTCTTTTTTTTAAATAGGCACAGTGGAGGTCCAAATATGGTCTACATAATAAGATAAAGGTAAAAGCATTAACATTAAATAAATAAGTTATTAATTCAGCCACACTTTTCAACAATGAACTAGCATTGACGTTTGCCACTTTGAGCTGTGTGTCACTTTCTGATCCACCCAAAAATAGATTTTAATCTTTTGCTAATGAGAGGTCAGTGGCATTAATTAGAAATTACCCCCTGAGACATTTGGTCCATCGTTTTCCGTGTAGTCATATACACAAAAAGAGATTAGGCATGATTAATGTGCAGGTGACTACACTGAAGAAAATTAACCCATTATCTCAATGGTTTATCATTAATTAATATTAATGATGATATCTCATTAACAAAATATTCGCATTTCATTTAGTGGGTAATTCACACAGACTGAGTGACAGCTCACAATGGCAAGCTTCAATGTTAGTTTACTGAACGAAAATGGCGGCCAGCTTGGTCGCAATCATTTAAAGCCTCTTTGTGCCAAAAGTATGTTATAGTACACTCATTTAAATGTAATACAGTTGTATGGTGTTACAGTGTCTGTTTAGAACAACCCCCTCCTCTTATTTTTGTTTTAAAGAAATAAATGGAAATTAAATCCATTTATTTTTCTCCATCCTGCAATTACAGTCTACTGCATGAATATAATATTCAAAAACTATTATGTTTATGCCCTTATTTCAGAGGGCAATCTTTGTGTGGAGATACCGTTTCGCCTCCTATTGTAGAGTGACTTGATTTAAATTAACACAATTGCCAATACATTAAATCATAAAAAGAATCCAACTTAAATACAGAAAATCTGGTTCTAATTTACAAAAAATAGATTGATTTAAAAAAAAAAATGAATATTTATTCATCTTCCCTGAATGTAACATGCGTCTCCGTTGGTACATCTATTAGCTAAGCAAAAGCACAATATACAGGCAGCTAAAAAAAGAACGCATGTTAATCAAATAGATCAACTTCTGCATAGAGGAGGGGGGAACATGAGAACAAGGACGCAGGGGAATTTAATGCATCCAAGCACTCTTATAGTGACTCGACCTGTACACCATGTGGAAAGTGGAAACTAGAAATCCTAAATAATGAGTAAGTAGTATTGTTCCTTTGTTTTAATAGCATAATATTACAATAAAATATGTTATAAAATGCAGTATTGAATAAACAGACATTATTTTTGTCCTTTACACAAATCTTAATTGTGAAACACTTTCAAATACCAATCTTTGCTCCAGATGAATAAATGTGCTTTCCATTGCCTTTTAGCTTTTAGTCCCTGGAACCGTGTTGGGCATGTGTCCTTAAGAGGTTTCCATGCATGACCTGCTATCATTGGAGTATGGAATTATGTCATCTTCTACAGTATCCCTTCTCCTCCTAATATTGGCACATTTCTTCTATTGCTCCACAAAACGCTTCCCCTCAAAAACCATTCGTCTTTCTTCCATTAATTTCCTTCTTTATGAAACATTCCAGCATTTCTATGCTTCATCTAAAATAAGTTGTGCGGTCCTTTCAATGAATCAGAGGGGCCACATACACTACCCTTCAAATGAAAGGGTTGCCCATAACCTGCCTTTGAACCTTATCTGCTCCTCTTTAGGAACTATATAGATAATATCCTGAAGCAGTAAATTTAGATCAAATCTACTATACTGGGGTAAACTTGGAAAAACTGCTAGTTATTATTAGATGTACAAAGAGGAAATTCAAAAATGAATTGGTAATGTCTTATTAATTAAATTTTTTCTAAATCAGTTATGTTCTCTATTTCTCTTAATTTATGTACAGCACTCTTAATTTATGTACGGCACTACGGAATATGTCGGCGCGTTATAAATGAACGATAATAATTTAATCAGACAGACAATAAACTAACAAATGACAACTAATTTCTCATATTCTGGAGATCAGAAATAAAATCGAATGGATGTCAAGTGATTAATATGATAAATTATGTATCGTAAACGGACTAGTTGAGATAAGGATTGTCAGATAATATAGACAAATATTTTAGAACCTGGGATATATGGATTCTTAATAAAAAAATAATCTATGAAAATAATCTATTTACATTAACTCCCTTGCAAAACAGTACATAAGGACACCATGACCTTTATCCAAGGTGCTTTATTGATTATTATATTTGTTTAATCATTATTTATATTTAAGTTGGATAATTGTTTATATATGAAAAAGCTAAAAAAAGCATGAGAACGAGGCGAGAATGAAGTACAAACCGGAGAGATGAGGAGTGGGATGTAAAAAACGCAAGTAGAAGATGTATGAGTGGATAAGATAGGTGTGATAAGAAAAGACTGACCCCTGAAAGATGTCACTCTCCGGAGATTCAGGTGGGTAGCCATCTTGGATGACATGAATACATTTTCAGCTCCAGAGTGCTTGGAAGAAAAAGTTCCTCCTGCACATTGGGTGAGCTGGAATAAAATAGCACCGGCTCCTTCTAAAGAACTGGTGCTTTTTTATGTAATATTTGAATAGTGTACACTAAATATCCCATAAGGCAAAGCCCCATTATTGATTGAGAGCTAGCATGGAATGGGATGTATTCAGTCGTGGAAAGGGAAGTACTGCTGCTTTGTTGCCTTCAGAAAAAAATCTAGCTTGAGCTTTGATGAGAAAGCATATCAAGGCCGAACAAAGTGGAGGGAAAGGGGGGTTTGATCCTGCCTAGAGACAGAGGATGTAGTCCTGATGTGACTGGAAAGGGAGTGAAGAGGAGGAGCCCTATATAAGGCAAAGAGAGGAGTATAACAGCACAGTGGAGGGGAGCACATGAGAAGGAAAAGTCCCACCTGCCCACCTGCGAGAGAAGAAAAAGGTGTTGGAAGACTACGGAAGAAAGCAAGATTGTCACAGCAATTGGTGGGAGTGCTTGCCCTCAAGATACAAGATAAAGAGTTTATTGTCCTCTAGGGACACGGGGTTCCCTGAGCGGTTGGACTGAGTAGAGGTGGGTGGGCAAGCACTGCTGGTCTTGTTTTGGTTATATATATTTGGTTATCTACCTGTTTTACATTAATAAAAAGAGTTGTGACCTTTTTAAACAGCAAGAACAAAGTGTTGTGTCATCTGTTAAGGAGGACAAGGTCTTGGGTGGTTTTAGTATTCAGGTTAGATGGTGCAAGGGTCATGCAACATTTTATCGTACCTCTTATTTGTCCCTCTTCTTAAGGAAAGTCCCTTCAAGGGCCCGGGTTCAAGCCCAAAAAATTTAAGCACTTTAAATGCAAATATAAAATCAAGACAGCCCTGTAAATGATGGGGAACACAATGGCTGACATTAGAATTAAAAGCACAACATTCTCAAGCTCACATATCGCCAAAATATAATACTTTAGTCATGTTTAATTTCAGTCCAAAGTCCTACGGGCTTGAATTACCTCCAAGCCCGTAACTCGTTATTCAAGCCCGTAGGACTTCAATGAAATATGGAGGTTGGATTTCTAAGTCCTACGGGCTTGGAGGTTGAAGCCTGTAGGACTTTGGACGAAAATTAAACATAAAATAAAGTATTATATTTTGGCGATGTGCGAGCTTGAGAATGTTGTGCTTTTAATTCTAATGTCACCCATTGTGTTCCCCATCATTTACAGCGCTGGATTGATTTATATTTGCATTTAAAGTAACCCCTTTGCGACACCTCCTTGTTTCCAGTAGCCTGTTGATTTTAGTCATTTGCGGGATTGACAGAGTGGTTAGCGCAGGAAAATCAGAGCAATTGAATAGCGATTTGCAATGTTAGCGATCACAACTCTTGCGGCCGTGAAAGATCAAAGGCTTTGAGGGAAGTAACTTGCGATTCGACATATCGCTAGAAATCGCAGCTCGCAGCACGTAACTCGATCAGAGCCCGCAAACGGAATGCAATTGAATAGCAAAGTAACTTGCGAACTCCATTTGCGACCCCGGATCTCAAAAATGGAGCAATTGAATGAAGCTGTATGTCCACCTTCTTTGTTTCCTTTTGTTGTTTTCTCTCGAAGTCTAGGAGAAAATAGAAGCATAGAGCGTCAGTTCTACACAATATATGTATGTACGGATCACAGTGCAGATATTAAATATTAATATTTATCCTGTGTATTGTACAGAATGGTGGTAACACTACATAGTCATAATGTTACAATAATATGTTTTGCTTTGGCCATTTGTAATGTGATAGGTATGTTCTATTGATCTGCCATGTTGTTCTCTGTTTACATTGGAACACCCTATTGATTTTTTTAAAATGTGATATTTAGATGGCACATTCCCATTGTGGAGATAGAACATCCTAAGCATGCAATGTTTCTCCAAGAATTCTCACCTTATTTAACTTTGTGTTCCATCCAGAAAAAGTGCAAATATAAAATTAAGACAGAGGACCACCCGTACGGTGTGAGCTCCCTTTTTTTACTTTTTCATGAAAAAAAAGCCACGATAGTAATGTATACATATAGCCTCTTTTTTTCTGTGAATTGTGTTTGTTCTGATGTAAACCAAAAAAAATCATGAAACAATTAGGCATTTAGTCAAATGTTAATGAATGGTACTGTGCTTATTTTTTCTTCATTTTGCATATATTACATCCTCCTGATTGCACAATTTTGCCGTTTCCTCCCAGTCTTACGCCTCACAGATTGAGTTAGCTCATGAATCTCATGTGTGGTACAAATGTCTTTCCTAACATTTCCTAATTGACTTGGCTAATATTTCCACTGCTTGTGTGGCCCTCTGCTATCCTGCCTGTCCCAATGGGCCTGGACAACTTTCCATTGTTTGTGTATAGCACAAGCTGTAGAGATATTATCATGCCATTCCTTATAATTCTCTGAGTATCATTGAAGGACCTACTGTAGGTCCAGGAGACAGCTGGAAGCAATGACATCTTAGCGACCGGGCCTAATAAGATGACATAAGGAACGGGGATGCTCTCCCAGACTTATCCTTATTCGCTTATCTGTATGTTATGAACAGAATCCTTTTTTATTTAATAAATATGTATCTATTCAAACTGAGTGTAGGTAGACACAACTGTGATCTGAGTAAGGTTCACCTTGACCTATGCACTAAAACCTTAAAGGGTCCGTTTAGTGTCATATAATATGTTTATGGCCTAACAGACTTGCAATAAAATTAATATTTGAATAAAAAAAATGTAACTTTTAAAACTTTCATATGAACATTAGTGTTTCAGACGTCAGCAGATCTTCTTCTCTCTGCCCTATCTGCTGTCCAAGGTATCTATTCAGCTGTCTGTTCCTCCTCCACCTTCTGGACATCTAATAGGAGATGGACAGAAGCAACTCTTCTAATCTCTGAAACACCAAAGTTAAAATGTAAGCTACCTTTAATTTTATTTTCTTAAAATACTGATTACTAAGTTACTAAATACAAAAACAAAACCATACTGCTTAACCACTACAGTTATATATGTTGTACAGTCGTTCAGTCACGTCCGATTCTCTGTAATTGCATGGACTGCAGCATGCCAGGCACATCTGCCTTTGGTTGTGCTTATCCATACGGTTTTCATAGCAAAGGTACTGGAGTGGGTTGCCAGTTCCTTCTCCAGTGGACTGTGATTTGTCTGACCTCTCTCCTATGACCTGGCCATCTTGGGCGACCCTACATGATATAGCTCACAGCTTCATTGAGGTACACCAGCCCCTTCACCACAACAAGGTAGCAATCCAGAAGGGGACAGTTACATATCGCTTTTCCAAATTATATAAATAAGATAGAGCACACACAAATGTAACAAATTACTATTTTGAGTAATTACACTTATAAATATGCAACAGTTTTTTTAAGTGTAGGAAAAAATAATGCAGTCTCTAATTATAATGTATTATGCTGCTGTGGAATCTGTTATTTTGGCATCGGCAGATCAACTTCCTGTGGTGGGAGCAGACTTTGAAAACATGAAGTGTCTGTCTGCACAGTGGGAATGTGGCAGTTACATCTGCCAGAAATTCAAATAAAAGTTCACTATATTACAAGGACATTGACAAAGCAACATACAGCAGGAGGGAAGAAAGCAGAACACGACCATGCAGATTAAGAAAAAAAGCTGCAGAATATAAATGTTTTGTTTATATATATATAAATATTAGTACAATTGTAAGCCCATTTGAAAGTCTAAAAACAAGTTAAAAAACTCTCCTGCTCAAGTTTTCAGAAATATAGTCATTGTACTGCACTCTGGGAGACTGGGCGGGGACATGCAAATCAGGATACAATTTATCTTGCTCTTAAATCCAAAACACCACTTTTTTACATGGCTCCTTTTAAGCATATGCTCTTTGTATTGCACAGCTTTAAACAAAGCACAGGATTGAATTATGCACAAGCGAGGAACCCACCAACCCACAGACAGCACTTGTTTTAAGGCTAATGGCTCTCATCAGTGTGGGGTTATATATATATATATATATATATATATATATATATATATATATATATATATTATTATAATTATTATTATTATCTTTATTTATACAGCGCTGTACACTTGTTGAGTACATGGCAAAAAACAAACTTAACACCTTGTAAAGAATGGGGGGCCCTGTTTTTGAGCATAAAATCAAGTGCACATATATATATATAAATATATATATATATATATATAAGATTATTTTTTTCTATATTGTTCTTTAATATCTAAACTTAATAGTGGGCAGAATGATTTTAAAAATGAAATAAAATTTAATCAAAATAATTAATTAAATAAATAAATATATATATATATATATATATATATAAATATAGTTTTTACATTTCTAAAATAATTCTGCCCACTATTATGTTTAGTTATTAAAAAAACTATATAGAAAATATAATGCATTTTTATTCATTTTTGTTTCATAATATATTTTACAATCCTTATTATATCGTGAAGCACGTGAGCTCACACTCCATTGGTGGTCCGCTGACTACAGTTTGGGAGGTCTTAATACATATGCACCATAACATTACATAGGAATAGAAATGATCTACAAGAGCTCTCCAACCCTTCATCCCTTAGTTAATCTGCCTCAGTGTTTCAAGAGTCCTTTCATATTTTAAGTGCATATTGAAACACAACCTGTTAGCATTAAAATGTACCAGAAGCTCTATACCTACAATACCTTTCCATGCATAGGCACTGAGAGTCTGCAATTTACGCTCTTTGTCCCCATGCAATATAAATGCAGATGGTATAAAAGCACCCACACACTGCAGTAATGGCAGCACGCTGCTTAATTACACGTGCAGCACATGTGACAGAATGGTAATAATTCATAAAAGTCGAAAAAAGTCACATGTGTATTTATGTATTATATATATATATATATATATATATATATATATATATATATATATATATATATATATAGGCTTGTTTTTTTTAAGGAGCTGTGTGTGTCTCATGCGGTGTGTCACAGCTTATATACACATGTTAACTCTTTCACTGGTAGAGTAGCTCATCATGTGTTGCAGTCCCTTCTGTCAGTGAAAGGGTTAAATGGACGGTCAACCTCACAAACATGTGCAAATGAGCATTATTAAACAATAATGCTAAAACTGATACTTGCTATTGATATGATGATGAATTATACCATTGACTCCCTGCCTTTGTTGCTTATCAGTTACTTTCTAGTGAGTCACAGGGCTAGCACATGCTTATAGTGATTTAAGAACTGAGAAGCTGCCAATTGCATAAATGGTTATACTTATTAAGCCTTTTGCACATTTATATGTAGAAAGTTTTTTGTTAAAGTTTATTACATCTCCGGTAAAGGCATATGGATTATGGGTGCATCTGATAAAGGAAAGTCAGTAGGGTATGAAAACATTTTTTTGCATGAAAAAATACCAAAATAAACTTTATTAAACTTACCCTAAAATTTGCTAAATCTCTTGAATATGCACCCCTCGAAATCTTAAGCATAAAAATCATAATTCGTTTTGGTAAATCACAGGCAGCTATAACATTGTTTCAATCTGTGACGTCAGTTTGTGCAGCAAAGCATCATGGAATGTGTAGTCTTGTTTTAACCCTGCACAAGCAAGTAAAGAGTAGTCAGACATTTCTGCATTGTGCTGCTATTGTATAGGGTTAAAAAACGTACCCAAATGCAGTGTTTCTATTGGTAGGTACCAGGTGCCTATGTAAGCAGCTCTGGGGGTGTGGAAAATAATAAAATAAATCTGTATGTGTATAGAATGACTCAATGTAATGTGCGTGTCTGATATAAGCAGCTTGTGTTAAATTAGAAAAAGATAAATACAGGGAAACTTAGATATACCTTTAAGTGGTTATCAGCAGACTGACCATGGTGGTCAATTCTTCTATAAGTTCTGTTGTATAACTTGATAATTGGCATTTTTAGCAAGAAAAAAAATAAATATCTTTACAAATGTCACTTTTACATGCAACTCTTCTTTACTACAGGCTTCTATTCGCACAATTTGTCCCTTGTCCTAGTCCTGTTGAAAGCACTGGCATTTTTAGCATCCACATTGCATTGTACAGGTAGAAACTTCCTCTTCATTCAATGTCTCCTCCCACCTCGGGAAGTTGATCAGCGGAAACCAAAACAGTAAATTCGACAGTAGCATAATTACATATAAAAGGGAAAACAACAGATGCTGTATTGTTTGTTTGTACATTGAAATCATGCAGCCTATTTTAAGTGGATGTCTTCTATAGTGTATTTTAAATATTGGACTACAGTAGCCCTTTAAGCTGGTTATTCACTTACCCATTGATTCCCAACAATCTCCTCAATGACCCCCAGACAGGTCATGATTTAGGTTTAACGCTATGTGAACACAAAGTTAGACAATTAGTATTCAACAGGCCGTGGACAGGGTCGGATCTTCCTTTTGGGAGCCCCTAGGCAGTGAAGTGAAAGAGCTCCTGCGAGTATGCACGGACCTATTTTTCCTATTGTTCTAGGTTACCCCCTAGTAGCCAGTCTGTGAACTGCAGCATTTAGTTTTTTTTTAAGCTAGGAACCTTTTTTTTTTAATTGGCGCCCCTCACAGAAAAGCACCCATAGGCGGCTGCCTAGTTGGCCGACCAGGTCTTGTCTCCAAGGCCTGAATCATGTCCAGTCTGTTTAGGGATGCAATATAGGAAATAGATATTGCAAACAACTACAAAGAACACTGCAGTCTTGACGATGCTTAGTGAATCTCCCAAGAGTTACACAAAATAGACAAGCTGAGACTCATTAAAATATAATGGCATCCAGAATATTTATTCAACTGTTTAAGTGTAAACATATATCCCAGACAACAGATAGTTTTATAGGGTTTCTTTTCTATGCTAATTTATTAAATATGAGAGGCTAGTGTCCTATTATATTCATTGTATGCATCTTGCAAGGCAGAAAATTATTACATTAATACTCTCAGATGGCATGATCTCTTCATTTATTTTTATTATAAGTAATTCAAAATCATCTCGTCTCTCGGGAATATATATATTAGACAGAGAGACTTTTAATCATGAAAAGTATTTCCATTATTTTTAGCTATATGGTAGCTGGGCATACTGTTCTTCCTCAGCGCTAAAGGTATATTGATTATTAATGAAACTAACAGAGGAGTATCAGTAGTGTATGCAAACATGTTTCTGCATGCGAAAATCCCAAAATAAACCTTAATGAACTTACCCTAAAGTTTGCAAAAATGTTTCCATTTTCTGGCAGTTGATTTTGAGAAATTCATAATTCGTTGTGGTCCATCAAGGGCAGCTACTACATTGGAGATTCAGTCTCTGCAGCAAAGCATCATGTGATTTGTGGTCTTTTGTTCCCGCCACATAGCTCTTTCTCATTGCTTTAATGATATAACTCAGGCAGTGCTGCTCTATATGTCTGCACTGTGCTGCTACTGGTTGGAAAGTTAGCATATGTTTAAAAAACGTACTTGAATGCAGTGTTTCTGTTGGTTGGTACCAGGTGCCTGTGTAGGCAGCTCTGGGGGTGTGGAAACCATTTTCTTTTTTTAAGTAAAACAAATCTGTATGTGTATAGAATGACTCCATGTAATGTGTGTGTCTGATATATAACTAGCATGTGTTAGATTAGAGAGAGGTAACAACAGGGAAACTTCCATATACCTTTAAATAATGGCTATAGATAAGGAGTGTCAGAGAGGGAGGTTAGACCTTTCTTGTTCCTAGGTGGTGCAGCCGACGGGTCCATGAATTTCTTATAGTTTAGTGTTAGGGTGAACTGTGTTGGGCTGAGGTTTGTTTGGGTTAGGTGTTAGGGGTGTTACGGTGAGGGGTGTTAGGGTTAGGTGTTAGGGTGAGGGGTGTTAGGGTCATGGGTGTTAGGGTGAGGGTTAGGGTTAGCTGTTAGGGTGAGGGATGTTAGCGTGTTAGGGTTAGCTGTTAGGGTGAGGGGTGTTAGGGTTAGGAGTGTTAGGGTTAGCTGTTAGGGTGAGGGATGTTAGCGTGTTAGGGTGAGGGCCGTTCGGGTTACTACAAATAAATTCTGGGCAGAAATTTGCCGACCCCTCAGCCACGCCTCCTAGTGGCCGATGGGCGCTACTGCACATGTGCAATGAACAGGAAAGATCCGGGAAGTTCACTCTGTTCAATGTACAGTATCTGTAATTTGTGCATAGAAGGAAGCAGTGTTATGGGTGCCAAACATAGAAAACAATCAACTCATCTAGTCTGTCTGTTTTATCTACTCAAATTCTCATTTCAATGCTAACCCCTAGGTTCCAGGAAACATGCACATTTAATAAAATGAGACAACTCCAAATGATCTAGACATTGATCCTGATTATGCATTTCTATTTGTGGTCTATTGTTCAGTAACAAAGTCAAAAAGCACTGATCAATACAGAGTGCTAGCTTTTTTATCTGTCTGTAAATCCAACTATAGAGCATTCAGGGTCACTCGTTCATTTTTATTGGTTTCAATTAACTTATAACTGATAAGTATTAAGCATTGCTTTATAAACCAGTACGTGTGTTGCCAGATGACAATAACATTTTGCACCAGAATTAAAGGGATACTGTAGTTTACGTTTGTTATTTATTTAGTAAATTATTTGAAATACTATCAGGATACAGAGAAAAGAGGCCTTGTAGCTTAAAGGTATAAGGAAGTTTCCATGTTTGTACCTTTCTCTGATCTATCACATACTGATTATGGGCCATGTTAAATTCCAGCCTCGTAAGTCCAACGTGTAGCACGTAAGGGCTGCGTGCTTCAAATTTGGCAGACTTACGTCGCTATTAAATTAGAAAGTGCTGCAAGCCACAATCAAGAGACGATATTTCGTAAAACCAGTTTGCGGCCGTCGGACTTGCGTGTGCAACAATGAATCAATCTCGTAGTTACGGGTTCGGATGAAGCCTATGGAAAAAGAGATTGTAAGCGTTACGTCACTGAAAAAGGAGAGGGTAGATTTTGAATTCCTATGTGCTCCAAATCCAGTTTGCGATCGGACCCACAGGACAGATATAATGCAATATTAATAAAGCTGTAAATATGATATTTTATCACATGCGAGTTAGAGTATATGTCGTAACACATTGTTTGCAGGGATCGATATAACACAAAATATAATCATGAAAAAAAGTATTTTCTGGGCTGATTTGCGGGCTTGAGAATGTTGTGCTATTAATTCTAAGGCCTAACATCACTTTCCCTTATAGTATTAGTACAGTAGAGTGTTGTTATTTGCATTACAAGTGCTACGTATTGTACTTTACCCCCCTTGCGGGTCCTCTCGAGCACACATTGGCCTTTGAGATCCATTTGCGTGTTACGTGCTTGCTCGCGAGTGACCACGATTCAATTTAATAACTGAATTAAACAATTAGCGGTTACGGGCATGCAAGATCAAAGGATTTACATGCGCAAAGTTCTCCACGTAGCCTATTCTTGGCCATCCTGCATGTTAACGCGCAAATCCCACTGCGAGCAACGTTGAGGCATCTTAGCACGCAAATAGCCCTAAGATGACAGCTACGAGCTACGTGTTAACACGTAGCTCCAATTTAATAGGGCTCTATATTAGTAACACACATTACATTGATTCATTCTATACACATACATATTTATTTTATTTTTAAAAAAATTGGTTTCCACATACCCAGAGGTGCCTACATAGGCACCTGTACTAACCAATAGAAATACTGCATTCATGTACGCGTTTAACTCTATAATAACCTTCAAGCCAACAGCAGCACAGTGCAAAGAAGATCCAGAGCAGCACTGCTTGAAGCTTCTTCAATGTGGTGGGAACAAAGGACTACATCCCATGATACTTTGCTGCAGAGACAATCCCCAGACATTGTAACAATGTTTTAGTTGCCCCTGATTGGCCACAACAAATAAAACATTTTATGCTAATTTAGCTTTGATTCTCAGGGGCATTCCTTCTCAAAATCCACTGCCAAAAATCTAAAGAAATTTGCAAACTTTAGGGTGAGTTTATTAATGTATATTTTGGGACTTTTTTATGCCAACATTTTTTGCATACACTACTGATTCTCTATCAGTTGAATTCATAATCCCTGAATCTTCCATATACCTTTTAAGTTTAAGTCATAGTGTTCTAGGCTTCATTAGTCTTGCTTTCTTCCACGCTTGCTTGGCATCTAGGGATAAAAAGGAATCTGCCAAGGAGCTGTCCCGAATGTTTTTCTGAACAATGTAGGTTTGCTTGAAATCGTAACTCTTGCAAAAGTGAAAAATCAAAGGCTTCGGAAGGCTATAAGTTACGGGTTTAACCATTGCAAGCGTTCCAAGGCCGTAACTTGTAACCCGTTTGGAGCCTGCAAAAATACGCCAATTGAATAGCAAATTAACTTATGGCCTCACTTACAGGCTCCAGTTACATGCGAAAGCTCAATTGAGTCGGGCTCAAAGATTATAAAAACTTTCCTTGCTGCAGACAAAGGGCCTCATTCATTTGTGATTTGGCTAATTGAATAGGGCTCTAAATAAGCACATAGCATATTTTTTTAAAGAAGTTTTTAGTTAGTGAAAACTTTGCTTTTGGATAGATGTTTACTAACTAAAAACTTCTTAAAAAATATATGTTATGTGCTTATTTAGAGCGCTATTCAATTGGCCAAATTGCAATTGTATAAGGGCCAAACAGTCTTATTAAATTGTGAATCGGCCAATTGAATAGGGCTCTATATAAGCACAAAAATATGCTATGTGCTTATATGGAGCCCTATTCAACTGGCCGAATCACAATTTAATAAGGCTGATAATGTCAGCTTATTGCTTTGGGTTCTTTAGATATTTTGAACTCCGGTGAAAAAGGTGAACTTTATTACCACAGTAAAGTCTGGATATAAGTATTTCGAGGGAACTTATAATTTATGGTCCCTTCAGGATTATAAGTTCAACGATTGATTTGGTGCAAGCCAGATTCAATGTAATCACATTTTTTGTCTTTAGCAGCGTTTTCATCCAGTTCTTGCAGGTATGACCCCTCAGGACAGTGACACATGTAACATAACCATTCCCACTGTGTGAGCGACATGTCCCCTCTCACACAGTGACACATGTAACTTAAAGATTGTGAAGCCCCCAGGGTGTCCTACTACATATTACAGGTTGACATGAAGGTATTTTAAGTATTATCAATTACGCCTATTTGTGAAGTTTACCGCAAGTTCAAGTCATCATAGATACCTATAGGGGTGAAAAAAACCTGGGAGCATGAAACTTGTGACTGCATAATATGTTTATGTTGTAATATATAATTGCACCCATTGCTCCTAATACATCAGTCTCCTTAACAATGATAGATGGCTCCTTAGCTTTATGTTTTTTTTTCTTCGGTTCTAGATACCTCTATTCAAATATGTGTTTTTAGCAAGAATTAAATAACTGCTGTAACGATCACTTTTCATCTTAATAGTTAGTGCTTATAAGTAGCATTTACGTTCTACAATCATATATAAAAAAACAAAAGATTACTTAAATATAAAATATTAAAATCTATACCAGGCAAGATCGGACCTACTTGCTCCATTCATTGTAAGGAACACTTACAAATATGATATAGGGGGTCCAAGTCTCCAGAAGTTATTAATCAAAGCATTGTGGGGGCTCCAGATACATTGGCCCATTTCAACATACTGGGATAGTCCCATGAATGCACATACGTCACAGGCCTATACCAGGCCTATACCAGGCAAGATAGGACCTACCTGCTCCTCCCATTATAATGAACACTTACAAATATGATATAGGGGGTCCAAGTCTCCAGAAGTTATTAATCAAAGCATTGTGGGGGCTCCAGATACATTGGCCCATTTCAACATACTGGGATAGTCCCATGAATGCACATACGTCACAGGCCTATACCAGGCCTATACCAGGCAAGATAGGACCTACCTGCTCCTCCCATTATAATGAACACTTACAAATATGATATAGGGGGTCCAAGTCTCCAGAAGTTACTAATCAAAGCATTGTGGGGGCTCCAGATACATTGGCCCATTTCAACATACTGGGATAGTCCCATGAATGCACATACGTCACAGGCCTATACCAGGCCTATACCAGGCAAGATAGGACCTACCTGCTCCTCCCATTGTAATGAACACTTACAAATATGATATAGGGGGTCCAAGTCTACTAATAAAAGCATTGTGGGGGCTGCGGGCCAACAATATTATACTAGCTCCAGATACATTGACCCATTTCAACATACTGGGATAGTCCCATGAATGCACATAAGTCACAGGCCTATACCAGGTCTATTTGGCTGTAACAGCAAATCACAAGCCCACTGAACACTCCCCTTAGCAATTAATCAGCCAATTATAATTAATTTGCATGAGCTGAAATTTCCCATTGGAAATCATTTGTAATACTAATTTGATCAGTGACTTCAGCAGATATGGGTTGGCCCAATGTAATATTATAAATGATGAGTACAGTAGGTGGAGCATGACATTCCTCCTACCTTGTTTCCTACATATTTTTATGTTTTAATGTATTTGCTTTACTAGACTATGTGCATACAACCTGCCGGCTTACTAGATTACTTCCAGTGGCCCTTTAAAGAAGTGACTCTGACAGTTGTTTGTTCTGTAATAAAAGCTTAGCGGGTACAGATTTCTGTATCATTCCTGTTCCTACATCAGTTGATAGATTGAAGAGAGAGGCTATTCAATTAATATGTTATGATTCAATTTTTAGCAACAGGGTTTACAGAAGCTGACAGTACGAGCATCCAGACAAATTGTTTGAACATCAGACATGAAAGTAAACATGGGGAAAAGGAAATCCATGTTGCTAAGATCTTAAGGAGACAGCGGGGATATATTAAGTGATTCATGCTTCTCAGTGCCTAGCAGGGAAAGTAAATGCATTTGATGGGAGTCTGGTGTAGTTATTAGTGTATCAGTATAGGAAGCTGACATAAAATAACATTAAGGTTCTTAGGTAATGCCAGAGAAGGCAGGAAATGGACATCTCATCCTGCTTGCCCATACTTTCTAATGCTTTTTTACAATTACAATTCCCTTTCTAGCTATTAAATCTCTTTTTAAAAGTTGCAACCATACAGAGTACACATAATGGTATTGTATATATTGGGAAGCCATTTAGCATATACTAAAGTGATTGGATGGGTTTTCATAATGTTTTCCTTCTCAAACTGTTTTGCCTCAGACCCACAAATCAGTAATGCCACTTTTCATGTCTACAGGAGGCATCATCTCTGGCGGGCCCTTACAAAGAAAACTCTGACGTATGGAACATAATATTAACACAGTTTGTTATTATTGCCAACATGAACTAAATAGCAAAGCAAATAAAGTTATTTAATTGATTAAAGTGCCTCAGAAGTCATATATATTAAACTACACTAAATATTTTGCATAGACACATTATGTATTTACTACTTTTCTTGAAGCAGTGCTCCACTCTAGGGAGCTCCGGGAGATTGCCTAGGAACAAGGGGCTTTTGGCCTAGATGAAATTGTAGGTGTGGTCTGGAAGGGCATCTAGGGGGACAGTTTCCCGCCCAAGTACCATTCACCTGCTGGGTGAAAAAGTAGCCCCCCCCATCCTCTTTTGTTTTGGGAGCCCCTGGGGAAAAAGCATTAAGGGAAGGGGCTTTTGACCTGGCTAGTGCTGGGGGTAGAGCTTAGTGGTTAGGGGGTAGAGCTGGTAGGGAAGTGTTAAATAGGGCTGCATTCGCGCCATTGTACCACTGGTTCAGTGACACGTGGAGAGTTAGTCCCTCCCTCCCTGTTATTGGTAAAGTGTTGATTTATGTTTGTATTTGTCACAGCTTGGCGGGGGTGCTGCATCACCCTAGGGGGGAGCTCATTAGTTGGTTAAGTTCCCGGTGAGTGGTCGTTGCCAGAGGCCCATTGGGCACGGATTTCATAGGTCCTCTGGCTGGTGATGAGCTCCTTCTGCGTAGGGGTGTTCAGCTCCCTCATTGTTTTTCATGTTATGTTATTAATAAAGCTGTGGCCTGGTTATAACCATACAGTTGTTTCGTAGTATTTATTTGGGTCAAGGGGTGTGGGGGTTATGTATCTCGAACCTGGGTCACGTATCCATAGGTCATGTTTCCTTGTTATGTATGTTGCACTGTTTTATTACAATTGTCACAGCTTTGGCGGGGGTGCAGCATCACCTTAGGCCGGAGCTCATAGCTATGTAAGGTATCCGGTTTGGGGCAATGCCAGAGGTCACTTGGGCACAGGGTTCCATGGGACCTCTGGCTGGGATGAGCTCCGTCCTGGAGAAGTTGTGCAGCTACCCATGTTATGGTGTTTATATGTTACTAGAATATTGCCCGTCAAAAAATGACAGCAATGAAATTGTAAGTGAGCTAATGCTGTTTGGTGTATAATAATGAAAAAAATAATACATTAATAAATTAATATACTTTACCTATTTTTAAGTAATATATGCAGGAAGCATTGTGTTGGAGAGCTGGCAATCTGTTTTGATGTTGCTGGAGCATTAGTGCTGTGGAGCTGCTGTGTAAGCGTGATGAATGTCTGTAGTGTAATACTGTGCGTGTGCAAGACAAAACCGTTAGCGTAGCTGTGTACTTCCGCATTGTATAAGTTATTGTTAGAAAATGGTGGCTAATGTGTGGTATGCGTCTGTATCGAAATATTCGTAGCTGTTTTGTGGTGTTTTGCGAGTTTCTTGTGGTGTTTTGCGTGTTTAGAGTGCTGTAGCCTCGTTTTCGTTTTGTTTGGCGGACATTTTTTCTCTCGCTTAGATACTTTTTTAGTGTCTAAACTCTTTTATTTTGAGTTAAATTGAGTTGTAACTTCATTTTTTTAGGTCCTGGATGCTTTTTATGTATGTGTTGTGTGTATTTATTGTGTTTTTCATTTTTTCATGTCCGCGGGTCGTAATTGGTTGTAACGTGTCTCATAGGTGTTTTGCGTGTTTAGAGTCCTGTAGCCTCGTTTTCGTTTTGTTCGGCGGCCATTTTTTCTCTCGCTTAGATACTTTTTTAGTGTCTAAACTCTTTTATTTTGAGTTAAATTGAGTTGTTACTTCATTTTTTGAGGTGCTGGATGCTTTTTATGTATGTGTTGTGTGTATTTATTGTGTTTTTCATTTTTTCCTGTCCGCGGGTTGCGGACGATTTTTGCGAGCTCGTAATTGTTCATAATGTGTCTTGTACTTTTTTGCGAGGGCTACGCGAGCTACGAGGAGCTTCGGCTACGCGAGCCCGCAAGCCTAGCAACAACTTGCACGTTGCGTGGACCCAAATGGTGGCTCTTAACTTGTTTGGTTACTCCATATGTATATCTATATTAATTTATCAGCCTGTGCTCTGTAGTATGGTCAATAACAGATTAGCCCATTCTGGTCCTCTTTTATGCAATAAAGTCTGGAGGGTCTTGGTGAAAACCTATTATATTACTGAGCAATAAAGTTTTATATTCTGAAAATCTTGCAACTGTTTCTGCCTTGTAAGACACTTTGTTGTTGTTTTGTTGTTCAGTTGTGTCCAACTCTATGTGACCTTGTGTACTGTAAAACACACCAGGCATATCTTTATGTCCATGGTCATATTGATCCACTTGGTTTTCATGGCAGAGATACTGGAGTGGGTTGCCAGTTCCTTCTCCAGTGGGCCAGAGCATACAGCTCCTGGTATTCCTAGGTGGTCTCCCATCCAAGTACTGACCAACCCTGCTTCAGGGTGGCATAACCTCTGGATTCCCTGATTAGTATCAAACCCAGGTCGCATCAGTGAAAGCAGTTGGCCACCAGGGAACCCTTATAAGACACTTAATAATGACTAAATAAAGCAAATTAGGTAATGTGTATTCTATGGTTGGTAGAAAGGTGGCTGAAAACCCTCTACCCTAAGTATAATATAATGTTGTAAGTAAGTCAGGAGTCTTGTTTTCTCTCGGACGTACTCAGTAAATAGTTCAAGATGATATCCACTGCTGTGAGGGAGTAATGGGTAATGACATGCAAATGATATTCGCAACATACTGCTTTGTTTCATATTTTGAGCCTCACCCATAATCCTTAGCTTCCGTACAAACACTGAGTAATTCTGAGGTAAAACAGCCTGTTTGGGAGCCCCTGGAATATAATTTTATTTTCTATACGTGCTCAGTGTGATCCCTGAAACGCAGAAAATGATATTCCAATTTATTAATTCCATTATAAGCAGCCGGGCGGCTCGGCACATCGCACAAGGCCTTAGAGACAAACTGCACTTTGTCAACAAATGGTTTCTGACAACGTTTTGTCAATTAAATTCATTCTGTTCCAGCTGTCACTCTTGTTTATTTTAGAGACAAGCAGCATGGGATGGGACAGGTTGTGATGATGGGCGAGTTAAAAGGTGGTTCCAGTTCAGGATAGCTTTTATAAAGATGGATTATATTAAGTCACTCTTCCTTACTCCTCTGATTTCCTATCCAGCTCATAATAAAAGCAGATGCATGTGAGAAGATTTAATGGCTGTATAATACTTTAAAAGCTCATCTGTCCAGGCAACATTGACTTAAATGGCTGTTGTGATCCCATATTAAAAAGATAAAGAACGGGCACTATGGGACACTGATTTCTTACCTTTTTTATGCAGTTTGCTTGCAGTGGGCACTATCATTTTGGTTTCTGCGGATCAGCTTCCTGAAGTGGGAGGAGACTTGGAAAGCAGGGGATGAATTTAACTTCCCGGTAGGAATGTGGCATCTGAAATTGCCAGTGCTTTCAGTGAGACTAATAGAAAGTGTGTTAGTTTACAAGCACACACCCTACTGAGAAATCATTAAAAAGCCGGAATAGGAAAATGGAGTAATAAAATAAATGATATAATTTTGTATGGGGCCACTGTAGTTTAAAAGACTTCACTTGCCTGCCAAGTATGCAACAAAATAGCTAAAGTAGCCAAACCATCTTCACTCTACTTATATCACTTTCATCCTAGATCGCTAATCTGCATGTAGCCTAAGGGGAGGGTTATCTGCTTTGGATTACTCTCTTCATTCATTTCTATTGCCAAGTGCCAAATTGTAGTGGCAGTCTTTACACAGAACCGAATAGAGATGTTATTTGCATACACACTTCCTTCCATTCTTCCTACGTGTCGAATCCCATTTGGAACAAATGCAAAACAACATAAACTGTAAATAGAGGTTAAAATGGTTATATAATATACGTTTAATTTCAACTTTCTAAAACCATTTTGGAATGAAATGATCATTCTGAGTATACTTACATGTCTCTATTAGTTTTTTCCCCACTGAACTCTTCAGTAAACAATATTTCCACAGCTTCTAAGGATTATGGGTAGTAACATGCAAATGAGACTCAAAGCATATTATCCATTCAAGGTCTTCCGGAATATTATAATTTATGTCACTAACAATTACAGGTTAATAAACGAAACATCACTTTGTTGGGAAGAATGTATATCAGGCATTGTAAGACCACAATATGCATAATTAAATTGGCAAATAATGTACAAACTAAAATTAGTTGATTATATCAAATGTAGGAGCCAGTTTATACTGTTATTTCTTTCTATAGGGTAATGAAACCAATTATTGCTAATTACATCCTCCCAGGTCTCCATAAATTGTTTTCATTGATAAAGCATTTTTTGGCATCTGACCTTGTGCACAGCAATAGCCTGATTGCACATGCTCAGATTTATCCCAGAACATATATGTTAACAATTAAAGCAACTCAAAGGTTCCCCAGGATATAATTAGCAATAATTAATAATCAGTACTGTGTGGGTGGGTCAGAAAGGCAAAACTTACAAATGTCAATGTAAGTTTACTGTAAGAAAATGCAATTACAAACAGCATTCAGTTGATAATGTTCTTGTTATTACCTCTAGTTTTAAACTACACCATATGTGGGAGCCTCTGCTGTGTCCTGTTTACAATGACTGACGTTAACAGTCATGTAGGCAGTGGCAGATGAGTCTCTTGACATTTTGTTTGGTGATACATTATTCACATAGATATTCTGAGCGTTATTGTAATGAAAATGATACTCAAGTTTACGTCATGTTATACCGTGTCAGTGTATTTAATGTCAATAAGTTATGTATGTGCAGATCTCCAATATCTGTCATCATTGCTCCCACCTCTCAGGGTTGTTGCCTTGGGGTACTACTGGATCTTGCCCTCTCTTTCAATCCTCACATATAGTCACTAACAAAATCTTGTCATTTTCACCTAAAAAAATCTTTAAAATACGTCACTATCTTACACAAGACACAACTACAAACCTAATCCACTCTTTCATCATATCTCACCTCGACTACTGCAACTCTCTCCTTTCTGGCCTCCCCATCACCCGTCATCTGTCCCCACTCCAATCCATAATGACACCTCCGCTAGACTCATCTACCATACTCAGCACTCTGCAGCTCCTCTCTGTCAGTCACTCCACTGGCTTCCTATAGCCTCCATAATAAAGTTTAACATCATGCCCCTAACCTATACTGCCATCAACAATAATGCGGCCCTTATATTTCTACTCTTGTCTCAAAGTACTCCCTGAATCGCCCTCTCTCGCTCTGCTAATGACCCTCTACTTTCCTCCTCTCTTATCACCTCCTCTCACTCCTGCCTTCAGGACTTTTCCCTATTTTCTGGAACTCCTTGCCTCGCTCCACTAGACTATCCTCCTACCTCAAATCCTTCAAGACCTCACTAAAAATTCACCTGTTGAAATAAGCTCATCACCTTCAGTATTTGTATACACCAGTTGCATACTCTACAGCATAATATCGCAGTGCAACACACAACCTCCTATTGCCTTACACACTGCCATCTTGTATCTCACCCAAACCCATTAGATTGTATGTTTGTGAGTTTTCAATCTTGTGTCGTGCTTTTTGGGAACAAGCATCATGTACGTTTGATTGTAAGCTCAAAGACAAGGTCCTCCATTATTTTGCTGTGTGTTTATATTGTTTTTGCCTTACATAACCCCTGTAATAGGGCTATGGAATATGCTGGCACATTACAAGTAAAGGGTAATAATAATAATATAATGTCACTAGTGTGAGAGCTTTATCACTAGTGAGGTACACTAGACTATCTTTCACTTTGTAGCCAACTCTCTACTGAATAGGCTCCATAGAATCATATAAGAACTCCATAGAATAACATAGAAACTGGAAATGTCTCACTTCTCAACAGAAAAACCTCTCAGATTATTTAAAGTGACACAGCAGATGCTTCAAATCTGGCATAATTTAAAACTACTCAAAAACTAATGGGAGTTTTTTAACTCCCACTAAGAGTGCTTAGCACTATATTAAGAAAATAATAGTGGGAAAATAATCATCTTTATTTACATTTATTTACAAAAACATGGAATAAAACAACCCCTTATCTTTTTTGGATATTATCTAGCAATTAGACTTTTTTGTCAAAGGGGAAGACGCAATTGCGTTGAAATGTACGTCAGGGTCAGACGTGCGCCGTGACGTCACATGCCGACGTCGAGGGTCAGACATGCGGCGTGACGTCACACTCCAACATCACTCAGAGACGGAGCCGGCTAGTCTAGTTCCGATAGGGAGAGCGAGGCCATCACGAATGGTGGGGGTCTGTACTTTTACTTTCCAAACTGCAGAAGCTATATATTAGGAAACAGATTATTCCCAAGGCTGGTATTTATATACCGTAAGGGAGAAGCTAAGCTACCCTGAAGAGTGGCAGGCCCTTATCCTTAGCTCCCAAATCTGCCATATATAGAGAATAAGGAGAGCACTATATGCTCTAAATTGATTAGCCCTTATAGGTATTGCGGTCTACCCTAAATGGCTCAGACTTAAGTCTCTTTATACCAAACTTGAGAATACAATTATGGAATAAGACATGAAATTGCATATGTGAATAAAAAATTTATAAAGTCAGTTGCAATTTTTTGAAAAAAAATTCTAATTTCTAGATAATATCCAAAAAAGATAAGGGGTTGTTTTATCCCATTCTTTTAATTGATTTTAAACGTTGAAGTGTGCGTCCTTGTTTTTGTAAACAAATGTAAATAAAGATGATTATTTTCCCACTATTTTTTTTTTAATTCATAATTTAAAACTATAAGAAATAACAAGTACTATTTATTGAATGTTATTAAAAAATGTATATTTATACGATAAACCAACATTAAAGTTTGCATTTTTTAGCCGTCAGTCAGCCTTACTTATGCACCCATAAAAATGTAATACCTCTAGTTAATCAGAGATCATTATTAATAATTACTGATTACCTTTTGAGGTTCTGTGTTTATTGTCTTCAGTTTAACTTATGTGCATTCAGTTTGCTTTCTGCTGGGTCACTGTTCTACAGTGTGTAGGAGTTTTAATTAAAAGCTGCTGATTAAATTAATAAAATAGGAGCCACCATGTGTCTAAGATAAGTGATCAGAGCAAGGGATATTATTTTCTAAGATGCTTTAATACAAGTTGGCCACAGTGATTTCACCTAAAATGAAGTCTCTTTTCTATTAATGAACACACATAATGAAGATTTACTCTATATAGCTTGCCAATTACTCCTCCATGTTTACAGAGGATGTAAGCTGACATTTTTAGTATAATTTTTCTAACTGACCCAGAGTGCTGAGCTGATCAAAAGTCAAATATAATTGCACTTCTGTAAAGGTATATAAAAGATGGATTATGAATGCACCTGTTAGAGGAGAATCAGTGAAAATGTTTTTTTTGCATGAAAAATCCCCAAATAAACATTAACAGCCTTATTAAATTGCAATTCGGTAAATTTAAAAGGGCTTTATTTAAGCACACAGCATATTTTATTTACAGAAGTATTTAGTTAGTGAAGACCTTGCTTTTGGATAGAAGTTCACTAACTAAAAACTTCTGTAAAAATAATATGCTGTGTGCTTATATAGAGCCCTATTAAATTTACCGAATGGCAATTTAATAAGGCTGTAAAGGTATATGCAAGTGAGCTGGGTTATGAATGCATCTGATAAAGGAGAATTGGTAGTGTATGAAAACATGTGTTATATACAAAAGTTCAGTTTACTTACAATGTTAATTGCACAAAAGTAAAATCCAGTGGTTCACACCCACAGGACGCTAACATAAGCTGGGTACCCACAGGAAATACAACAAGATACAAATGTTGACCTTTCTGGTACAGAGCACAATAAGTAACTGTTGCAGTTCTTGTACTGAGCACACCCCAGAAGCCACTGAGGTGAAGAGTGATACAATGTATTAGAATGATTCTGAATTTGAATGTTATGCTAATTGAGGTGAAGTTTTTTAGGGGTGTACACGATAAAATGCAAATGCTAAAAAACATAGGACATTTTGCTATCTTCAAGGTAAGCTAATTAATGTTTATTTTGGGGTGTTTGCATGCAAAAAATGTTTTCGTACACTACTAATTCTCCTCTATCAGATGCATTCATAACCCAGCTCACTTGTATATCCCTTTAATAAACTTACCCAGACATTTGAAGATTTTGTCAGTTTTCTGGCAGTTGATTTTGAGAAGGAATGCCCATGAAAATCCAAGGTAAATTAGCATAAACTTCATAATTCATTTTGGTCAATCACAGGCGGCTATAACATTGTTTCAATGTCTGGGAAGTCAGATTAGAAAAAATTAATGTAGGTTAAAGATATATCTAAATTTCCCTGTTTTTCCCTTTTTCTAATCTAACACCTGTTGGTTATATCATAAACACGCATTACATGGAGTCATTCTATACATATACAAACTTATATAATTTTTAAATAAACCTTGTTTTCCACACCCCCAGAGTTGCTTACATAAACACCTGATACCTACCAATAGAAACACTGCATTTGGGTATAGATTTAAATCATTTAAGCCAACAGCAGCACAATTCAGAGATCTACAGATCAGTGTCTGTCTCCTCCTGTTTCCATCTACATGGGGACTACACATCCCATGATTCCTTCCTGCACAAACTGCCATCACTGATGTTTTAAAATGTATTAGCTTATGAATTTTATGCTAATTTTAGCAGAGATATTCTGGGGGGGGGGGGGGGGGGGTAACTCACAAAAGCAACTGCTTGCAAACTCAAAAAACTTAGCAAACCACAGGGTGAGTTTATTAATGTTTATTTTGGTATTTTTTTATGCAAAAAAAATGTGCATACACTAATAATACTTCACTATCAGATGCATTCATAATCCAGGAAATTTAAATATGCCTTTAAAAACAGGGAAACTTCAATATATCTTTAAGTGCACACTTTCATATAATGTTTGCTTATATGACTTCCCCTTTGAGCTTCCATCACCAAATAAAGTTTGTCAATCACCACTTTACTAAGACAGGTCCATAGAATATCATAGTAATTAGAGAGGTATGAATATAGCCATGTGAGTCTGGCTGTAGGACTTCCATTTGGTCTCATGAGTAGTGTCTCTCCACCCCCTGTGTGTGACCTGTGGAGAGTTGCCAAAGTGTGACACTGACAAACTAGCCGAGGAAGGCAACGTATGCAGTGATAGCCAGACCAGCTCGTCCAGAGCACCAAAACTGCTTTTTTAAAGAAATATTCTCAGAAGTAAATAGAAATATAATAATCACAGCCGTGGTCAATGATAAATACATGAAATCCTGATGCCAAAACCTCACGCTCCCAGCAGTCCGTAAGTACATATAATAGTTATCTCTATCTGTAACTATGTTTAATGGCTTATTTACTGCATTTTTTGGGGGACTATGAATATAAATATGTTAATTCCAATTACCCTCTGAGAAAATGTCTTTTTTACCTAATCATGTCACAGTTAGTGAGTCTATTTATGTACCGCGCGGTATGATTTAGTCCTGTACAGGATAATTGAAATTAGCCTCTCTGCTGCTGGTCAGATATTTTGTGACCTTATTTCTATTTACTGCATTTTAACCATAATGCTCGGGGGATGTTCAGCCTTTTACAAACATTGATTTCTTTGCTCTAAAAGGGTAAGATGATCGTGTAGGGTTTTCTATGCCTTGAATTTTAGACTTGAGTATTAATGTTGTACAGAATGACTTTGGATGAGATTCCTTGTCTGCTCGTTTATTGTTAATGTATAATTTACACCAAATATTAAACAAGGAGCTCATATTATATAAAGTAATGGTCTGAATTATTTATATTTAAAATTATTTTAGAGTTTTGGATTGTATAAAAAGGGGGATTGAAATGTCGTAAATGCTTCTTATATTTATTATATCATTAGGTTTTATTTGTAGAGCACCTGCACATTCTGTAGTGCTAGGGGTTCATGAGTATATTTGTATGTACATTCAAAGACAGTATAAATAAGACAGCACATATACACTGATGAGAAAATCATGGCCCTGAACTCGTGAGACTTTATAATCTAACATGTTTTAAACTATTGGAGTGTATATATATATTTTTTATATATATATATATATATATATATATATATATATATATATAATCAGAGTATTGCAGTACATAGTGATACTTTTTTTTATATGCTGCAATACTCTAATTATTCATCTAGATTACTGGACAATCACGGCTACCTCACACTTTATATATCTACATATATATATATATATATATATATATATATATATATATATATATATATAATATAGGAAAGAAAAAGGAATACCCATGTAATACTTAAAAGCCATGTATGAAGTGGTCTTTGGATTTAAGAGTGAGATTATTATTATTATTATCGTTTATTTGTAACGCACCAACATATTCCATAGCGCTGTACATCAAAAGTTAATTTCCAGGCAAAGACATATTCAAGATTAACACACTGCAAACGATGGAGGGCACTGGTCTTTGAGCTTAGAATCCAGTGTCCATAGTGCTTTCCCCAAACACCATGCAAGATTGAAAACTAACACATTTATAATCTAAGATGCAGTGTAATTTCATTTTCATGTCCCTGCCCAGTCTCCCAGAGCATACTACAATGACTGTATTTCTGGGAAACCTGAGCGAGAAATAATTTTTTTAAACAAAAATAAGGATAAAAAAAGTACTATTCATTTTCTCTCTCTCTCTATCTCTCACTCTCTCTCTCTCTCTCTCTCTCTCTCTATATATATATATATATATATATATATATATATATGTGACTTATTTTTTTACATATATGTATAAAATAACTTTAAATGAGAACATAGTTTATTATTATATATATATATATATATATATATATATATATATATAAATAACACTGATTTAGTAAGATTCATGGCATTGCTTCTGCTTGTATGTGTATACAACTTTATCATCCTAACTTTATGTAGAAATTGTCCACTTTACAGTGACCTACAGTGCCTTGCAAAAGTATTCACCCCCTTGACTTTTTACCTATTTTGTTACATTACAGCCTTACGTTCAATGTTTTGTTTTGAGAGTTGGTGAAGTGAACTGAGAAAAATATATACATAAAACTATTTTTTAGAAATAGAAAACAAAAAATTGTCATGTGCGTATGTATTCACCCCCTTTGTTATGAAGTCCATAAAAAGCTCTGGTGCAACCAATTACCTTCAGAAGTCACATCATTAGGGAAATGATGTCCATCTTTGTGCAATCTAAGTGTCACATGATTTGCCATTACATATACACACCTTTTTTGAGGCTGCAACACCTAAGCAAGAGGCACCACTAACCAAATACCGCCATGAAGACCAAGGAACTCTCCAAACAAGTAAGGGACAATGTTGTTGAGAAGTTCAAGTCAGGCTTAGGTTATAAAAAATATCCAAAAAAAATATCCAAATCTTTGATGATCCCCAGGAGCACCATCAAATCTATCATAACCAAATGGAAAGAACATGGCTTAACAGCAAACCTGCCAAGAGACGGACGCCCACCAAAACTCACGGACCGGGCAAGGAGGGCATTAATCAGAAAGGCAGCACAGAGACCTAAGGTAACCCTGGAGGAGCTGCAAGGTTCCACAGCAGAGACTGGAGTATCTGTACATAGGACGACAATAAGCTGTACGCTCCATAGAGTTGGGCTTTATGGCAGAGTGGCCAGAAGAAAGCCATTACTTTCAGCAAAAAACAAAATGGCACATTTTGAGTTTGCAAAAAGGCATGTGGGAGACTCCCAAAATGTATGGAGGAAGGTGCTCTGGTCTGATGAGACTAAAATTTTACTTTTTGGCCATCAAAGAAAACGCTATGTCTGGCGCAAACCCAACACATCACGTCACCCAAAGAACACCATCCCCACAGTGAAACATGGAGGTGGCAGCATCATGCTATGGTGATGTTTTTCAGCAGCCGGGACTAGGAAACTGGTCAGAGTTGAGGGAAAGATGGATGGTGCTAAATACAGGGATATTCTTGAGCAAAACCTGTACCACTCTGTGCGTGATTTGAGGCTAGGACGGAGGTTCACCTTCCAGCAGGACAATGACCCCAAACACACTGCTAAAGCAACACGTGAGTGGTTTAAGGGGAAACATATAAATGTGTTGGAATGGCCTAGTCACAGCCCAGACCTCAATCCAATAGAAAATCTGTGGTCAGACTTAAAGATTGCTGTTCACAAGCGCAAACCAACCAACTTGAAGGAGCTGGAGCAGTTTTGCAAGGAGGAATAGACAAAAATCCCAGTGGTAAGATGTGGCAAGCTCATAGAGACTTATCCAAAGCGACTTGGGGCTGCGATTGCCGCAAAAGGTGGCTCTACAAAGTATTGTCTTTAGGGGGGTGAATAGTTATGCACATTGACTTTTTCTGTTATTTTGTTATTTTGTTTTAATTAAAAAAAACATCTTCAAAGTTGCGGGCATGTTCTGTAAATTAAATGATGCAAATCCTCAAACAATCCATGTTAATTCCAGGTTGTGAGGCAACAAAACACGAAAAATGCCAATGGGGGGTAATACATTTGCAAGGCATTGTATATATATATATATATATATATATATATATATATATATAACTGCACCCACTATTCGTTTGCACCTTGTTAAAACAGTTTTTTCCTTGTACTTAACCCATGTATGGCACTGTTTGGCACAAGCAGTAGCGCCAGCAGTAGCGCCTGCAGTAGCGCCAGCACCGCTACGTATCTACATAAGATGGGATAACGTGTGCGCAAACCTGCAAAATATTCTTGAGCACCAGGGTAATATTTAACACATGTCCCTTTAAACTCAAGTATGCAGATTATCCTCATTCCATGTTGTTGACATTTTGCCATGCCCGACCCCACAACCTTTTTGCCCCAAGCGGTAGCTAATAGCGGAGGCGTTGCATATAATAGAAATGTATCCACAGGCTTGGAAATATAATTTAGAAAAATTGGTGCACAAGAAGGGTCAGCAGCATGTAACCTAATTATTAGAGTTCAATAATGTCATATACTACTAACCGTAAGGGTCAAACAACGTTTAGTGCTGAAAAAGGCAATTTCAGCATTTAACTATGTAGAATAATAATACAAAAAATGATTCAAATGATTATAATTGATGTCAGTATGATGTCTGCACTGCATAAAAGGCTGGTAAGTTTTCCAAGTATGGCGCACCTGTAGAAGCACCTAAACTAAACCTTAGCATTAGTAGTAGGTGAGTAAGAGGGAGCCACAGCGTTCATACATCTGGCAAGTTGCTCTACAAATCAGATGATACAGATGAGGAATGGGGGACAAAAAAGGAACATATATACAGGAATGGACAAAAATGGCTAAAACGTGGGAACCTGATTTTATAGGAGCCAGGCAGGCTGTTTTTTTAGGAGCCAAGGAGGATTGCCGTCAATAAGAGATGCAATATACAATGTAAAAAAAAAATGTGTACAAATTTAGGAGCCCAGGTGCCCTTACATATGTACTTAAATGACCACGGTGGTTATTTAAACATTTTTTGTGAAGAGCTACACTTGAAAATGAGTTCCCTGGTGGTCCTGTGGTTAGGATTCAGTGCTTTCACTTCTGTGATCTGGGTTTGATGCCAGTCAGGGAACCAAATGGTCACACCACCCGCCAAGCATGGTTGGGCCTGGTCAGTACTTGGATGAGAGACCACCTAGGAATACCAGGATCTGTATGCTGTGGCCCACTGGATAAAGAACTGGCAACCCACTCCAGAATCGCTTTCATGGATACCACGTGGATCAGCATGGTGTGTTGTGGTCCATGAAGTCACAGAGAGTCGGACACGACTGGACGACACAAACAATATCACTTGATAAAGAACTGGCAACCCACTCCAGTATCGCTTTCATGGATACCAAGTGGATCAGCATGGTGTGTTGTGGTCCATGAGGTCACAGTGAGTCGGACACGACTGGACGACACAAACAACACTTGAAAAAATGCACAACACTTTTAGAATGGAAAATAAATGAATACACCATTTAATACATGATATTTTATATGCAATTATTCTTCTATGCCATTTTTCATTTCTGCAACTAATTTCTTTACACGGCAGGAGACTTTGAATGCAGAAGAACTTTATATCTGTACAATGGTAAAGTGGCATCTACAACTGTCAGTGCTTTCGAACAAAGTAATGGAAAGCCCATTTGTTTCTACGTAAAAGGCAGAAACGAAAATGAATCCCTGTAGTAAAGAATAATTGGGTATAAATGTAAAAAAAAAAAAAAAAAAAAAGCTGTGTGATTTTTTTACTTTGTAAAACTAACTAGAAACTTTGTATCACATGTATTTAGTTATTCGGATAGAAAAAACTGACCTCAGTCGTTTAAATATATCAGATATCGTGAGTTACTGGGTGTAGCAATTTTGTTGACAAGATCAATGTGAAGATGATGAGTCTCAAATAAGTAATCTCCATTTTTTATGATTTTTTTAAATTATTGCTTAAATTAGATTTTTTTTGGTATGGTGACTTAACACTGTGCAAGGATCAGGCTGTTCTGAGGTGGTAAGGGTTAATAGCGAGGTTTCCATCATTGGTAATAGAGTAGTGGACACTGAGTTGAGATGTTCTGCCAGTAGAAGTGTTCTTAGGTCTGATTCCACAAGTCCTTAGCCTTCCTCTGGCACTGCCCCACGTCTGAAGGACCTGATATCATATCAAAGGAAGTGTCTCATATATCCAAGTGCTGACATTAAAGGGTGTCTGGGAGAGCTGTGAGGATTGACAGTGTATCGTATGACATGTAAATCATAGCTATTGAACAAGTCATTATGCTCAGGAATTCCTCGCAGGCCCGTCTTGATTAATTGCAGCTATCTTTGCATGGGCATAAATTAATTTTGTATATATTAATATATATTCCTTTTTTTCTCTTCAGGGTTGTTTTATATCTAAGTGAAAGCCGTGGGTTAGGGGAAAAATCAAAAGACCTTTTTATCATATTAATAAGTCTAAAGCATATTATGTTGGGCATGAAATCTTTCAGGCAAATTCAAATTCCAACTATGTTATTGATAGTTATTTAAAGGAAAATGCTGCTGTATTAAGGAGATATTCTAAGAAACTCTCATATCTGTCAGTTATTTGTTGTTGCGTCCGACTCTCTGTGACCATATGGACCGCGGCATGCCATCTTGTGTCTGGTTGTTCTTATTCATGAGGTTTTCTTGGCAAGGATACTCCAGTGGACCGTGCTTTGTCTGATCTCTCTGCCCATCTTGGGTGACCCTACATGGTTTAGCTCACAGCTTCATTGACGTGCACATGCCCCTTCACCATGACAAGGTAGCGATCCAGAAGGGGTGTGTTAATAATCATAACAAAATATCTTGGAATATCCTCATATAAATATTGCTAAATTATCAAGCAATGTGGAGCTGTTTTAAACGACCACTGCAGTCATATATTGCCTAATTTTAAGAAATACACTTGAAAACAGAGATCATTGTATTTATAACGTAAAAAATGCAGCGTTTCATTTATTATTTTTATATGAATTTATGATGCCATACGAGATTGCGGCAGCTACAACTGCCAGTACTTTCAACAAAACTAATGGAAATCTGATCCTGAAAGATACAGACTCCCTTGAAAGTAGCAGTAAATTCAGCTATAATTGCATTTAAAAGTTAAAAATATAAAGACTGGGTTAATTTTTTTAATTCTAAAAACACTGCCAAGTACATTTACTTTTTAAAACATAAGTCAAAAACTAACCACAGTGTTCCTGTAAAGGGAGAGGCCTTAGGAAGGAGATGTTCTAAAACATTCTTTGTTGTTGTTTAGTCATTCAGTCGCGTCCGACTCTCCGAGACCCTATGGACCACAGCACGCCAGGTACATTTCTCATTCACTGCCCCTCTGAGCTCCATCAAGTTCATGTTCATTGCTGCAGTGCCCTCATCTATTCATCTCCGCCTCTGTTGCCGCCTTCAATCTTTCCAAGCATCAGAGTCTTCTCTAGGGAATCCTGTCTTCTCATGATATGGCCAAAATATTTGAGCTTAAGCCTCATGATCAAATCTTCCACTGAACAGTTTGTCTTGATTCCATGTAGTACTGATTTATTGGATCTTCTTGCAGTCCAAGGGACTCTAAGCAGTTTTCGCCAACACCACAATTAAAAGGCGTCAATTTGACAACTCGGACATCTTTATGATCCAGCTCTCACATCCATATGTTACTACTGGGAATATCATAGTTCTAACTAGCTTATCCAAGCTTGCCATAGCTTTTCTCCCAAAAAGCAAACAAATATTCTTACCATTTTCTTGTTGGAACATTCTAATCTGCAAAATACGCAAGCGTGGGGGGACTTGCTTTTTATTTTTTTCAGCCCAAAAAACGAAACTTAAAAATGTTCAATGCTCTTTTAATATATATTAGAATTTAGACCGTAATGTCCATTAAATTATGGCCAAGTCTTCTAAAATAACAGTAGTATTTTAAGATGCGCGTCTATGTTTTCTGTCAGTCGACAAATCACAACTGCTAGTAATGTTCTTCCTCACTTGAAGTGTGTACACCGGCCTTGTATGAATACGTCTGCAATTCCTCTTTGATAAAAGCAGTGTAAAGTCATACAATAGCACTTACTCGTTGTCATCGCCACCTGTCATTTCTGAATTATTTTGTCTGCTCGCACGTAATTATGGAGATTTGTGTAACTAGAAAACAAAATGAAAATACTAACGTGTTGAGGTAATTTATTTATTTTTTTCTGCTTATTTAACCTGCTCAGTTCTGATATGATGATAAACCACAAATATAATCATAAATATTAAAATATATCACTTTAGTATTGTTGTATATTTTAATATGTCTACTCAGGCCTACTTGTTGGATAAGGTTAAAGGGTCACTGCCACTTGAAGACGTCATTGACAGAGAAGTTCCTAACATTGCTATTAGTGCTAGCTGATGTATTCATTTTTTTATATATTTGTCCTTTTCCCCCATTTTTTCTCATTGCTGTTCAGGAACATTTTTTAATTGTTCACTTTCTAAGTACATTTAGTATACATATGCTAAATTAATAATCTTAGTTGTTTTTCTTAGATCTGAAAATTGGAGTACACATGACCATTGAACACAATATTTATGTCCATTAAAACATGCAAAATAAGAATATTGTAGTATGCAGTGATACAGTTTTTATTGGACCAGCACATTATTTAAAGGGCAATTTACCTCGCTATCATGTTAAAGTGATCTATTACTTTTTTTTAAATTACACTAATAAAAGCTAAAAATCTAAGGTCTGTTTACAAACACACTGCTGACTGTTCCATGATTAACAACATATGCGTTGAAGGCTTCGTGAAGACAAAGATTTATAGTTTTTCACTGAACTATAGGAATGCAGGAGTAGAAGTTAACCCCCAACTATACTCTTTAGCTAATTTCAGCAATCATTCTCTGCACAGATGAATTTAGTAAGGGTTAACTCTTGTTCTGCTTGAAGCCGTTGCTGTGACTCTGTCTGGAGGCATGCCTAATTCTCATGTAAACAGACACTTAATTTATGATTTTTTTCTGTGAAAAAGGCACCTATTTCAAAAATGTTCAAAGTTTTTTTAACATGTTTTTAGGAGAGCTCTCTTGTTGGTATTAGAACTCTCGAAAATAATAAAAAAATACATTTCCAGTTGAGGGATGTGGTAAATACATTTTGTATAAATGTGTATGGCTAAAAATGATACGATGCAACAGGGTTATACATCTGTAATTATGATTACACAAAGAGCAAGATGTACTCTGCTAAGCAATGAGAAGACGTCTTATCAATACGCAGAACACCTTTTATAAAGTTCCTAATGAATAAATTATTGAGCTTGTTTTTTGTTAGACTTTTTTATTAGACTTGAGTAGCTCAGAGTTTTTTTGTAATAAAAGTTAAAGTAATTGTAAGGTCTTGTGTAATTCAGTGCATACCTATTAGCAATTCTACAACAGTAAGCAAGATAGGACATATGCTTCTATTTGCATGTCTAAAACAATTCAGAAAACTAATTTCCAGATCCAAATACAAAGAAATGCAAAGATCCTATTGCATTCTGGGAAACTGGGCTCAGATATGCAAATGTGCTCACAGTATGTTTCACTCTTTAAGACAATATTTTTACATGACTGAGCTGACTGACTTTCAACAAGGCTCATTTCTGTAACAATATATCAGCTATCCAAATAGTGAAACGCTGGGGCTCCATTTTGTATTAGGCCAAAGCAATTTCTTTCCATGAAAAACTTTGTTATAACCATGAAAATGCCCTATTGCAGCATTATGAGGGTTTTTACATTCTTGGACCTGTTTAGAAGTCCTTTGGGCCAATATTGGGGCAAAGAGTAATGGTATTTGAGCCCATGTGAACCATGTTGGTATCCTAGTGTTATGTCAACTTTTGTAGCCCACCAAAATTGATTGACTGTATTAGTTTGTGAATCACTGACTTAAAGGGGTATAACAGAGATGTGTGACTGTTAAAATGGTCTTTAATGTGAAACCAACTCATTTTTGTAGTGATGGAGACTCTTTACAGAACCACCTAGGTGCCATGTATATGTTTTTAATAATGGGTGAAAGTGTGTAAAAGGTAAAAAAATGTATATACAATCTTTGTTAAGGAACTAAAAATAATTGCATATGAATAAATTAAAATATAGATCTTCTTTTGTTGTTGTTGTTCAGTCCTTCAGTTGTGTCTGACTCTTGGCGACCATATGGACCACAGCACCCAGGCACATCTGTTTGTGTTTCTAGTTATGCTAATCAATATGGTTTTCTTGGCAAAGATACTGGAGTGGGTTGCCAGTTCTTTCTTGACTGGACTGCAGTTTGTCTGACCTCTCTGCAATGACTTGCCCATCTTAGGTAACTGTACATGGTATAGCTCACAGTTTCATTGAGGTACAGAAGCCCCTTCCATCACGACAAGGTAGCGATCGAGAAGGGGAGATCTATTTTAGCTTTTTATAAATACTACAGTATGAAGTTCATCCAAACAATTTATTGGCCAAATGGGTCCATATCCTTTATAATTAGTTTATTTGGAAAATGGCTAGCACAATAAACGGTTTAATGGTTTTCTTCAATCTCAAACATGGCAAACCCATTATATCAAATGTAGATGTAAGAGTATTATCATACTGAACACTAGGCAATAAGGAGGGAACCATTTAACATTTTCTGCTAAGAACGTATAGCGGGTAATTTAAAGGGCCGACATTAGCAGATAATGTGCGTAGGATAGCCTAATAAAGAATTATGACAAAAGTACAGATGAGCAGGATAACTTGATTAAATAATTTGGACAGTTGTCTTACTTGTCACCACCTCCATTTTTTCTACTTCATGAAAACAAATGTTGATGAGGTTTAGACCTTGAGTGCCAATCAGGAATTCACTCGTAACCTAGATTTACCTGTCAAATGCCATCCGATCTCATTATCATCATAAATCACTGTTTGCAAAGAAGCCTGCAAGCTGTGCTTAGAAATTACCTAAGATTAAGGGTAATTTGGTTTGGTCACCTAACGGCTTTTGGGCATTGGGACGTCAGGGAATCTTGATTAATGCTTAGTCAGCAGGTGCTTTACTAATGCTTATTTTTCACCCTCTTGAGAACATCCACTAAGTGTTTGCTCTGAAGGTCATTGGCTTATTGACAGCGATGAATCAAAGATCCTGTCTCTTCATGAATTGTGTGGTTGGTGTTAATGGATAAATAAGAACATTAAAGAATAACATGGGATGTTTATTGAAGGTATTGATACCATGTTTCACCATAAAAGACTAATCAGGAGATGTGGGAAATCAGAAATGATGTTTGATGGTAGAAAAATGATAAATAAGAACATTAAAGAGTAACATGGGGTGTTTATTGAAGGTATTGATACCATGTGTCACCATAAAAGACTAATCAGGAGATGTGGGAAATCAGAAAGGTGAATTAATGGTAAAAACAACGTTAGAATTATGTTGTTTTATGTTATAGGAAAAATGTGGCCCAAGCAAAATAATAGCAACGTTATGTCCACATAATACAGATTAACTGTTTAAAGCCTGTTCTTTAGTAAATGTCCCCCCTTCCTCTGGGCATCTCATTAGGTCACAGCTGTGAAACATGGCACTCTAAATGAGAGAGAAAAGAAACAGAGGAGTAGTCCAAGAAGGGGAAAACCAGTTTCTCAGTGGGCTTCTTAATAGTAAGTCAAGTGTAAATGTTATATGAATATTTAATTGAGGATGATAACATGAATTAATTACCTTAGTTCAGGGATAGGCAAGTTCGGTCCTGGAGAGCCACACACAGGCCTGGATTTGAGGATTCCTGAGGTTAGTGGCTTATTGACAGCGATGAATCAAAGATTCTGTCTCTTCATGAATTGTGTGGTTGGTGTTAATGGACAAATAAGAACATTAAAGAGTAACATGGGATGCTAACTGAAGGTATTGATACCATGTTTCACCATAAAAGACTAATCGGGATATTTGGGAAATTACAAATATTTTTTGAAGACGCTTTAATGCTAAAAAAATACATTAGCAGGACCTTATGGGTTTTGGCTGCGCCACTTGGTTATGCACGCGCGCGTCACAGCACGTCTGCACCCCTTTTATTGCAGTTTTTAATATTGCCTTGAAATGTTGGTGTGTGGAGGGTCTGCCACTAGATGCCCCTGTGACGCGCGCGTGCATAACCAGGTCGGGCGCGCAATCTCAGTGAGCGCGCCCAAGTGGCGCAGCCGAAACCCGTAAGGTCCCATTAGCATTATGTTGTTTTGCAGTATAGGAAAATTGTGGCGTAAACACATTAATAGCAACTTCATGTGCACATAATACAGGTATATTCATTAGTATCTGCAGGGCTACATAACTGTGGGAACTAGGTTGACCAGACTATCAAGGCATTTTACTTGTGAATGCAAAATATGTTAATGGTTGTAACATATAAGTAAGATTGTAATCTGACCATTTTGTACAACATTCTTTTGTTGAAATATTTTAGTTTACATAGTTTCAACACCTAAGTATTTGTAGTTTAACAACTTGACTTTAAAAGCCGCAATCCCAAAGTTCATAAATGACATATAACTGTTCATAGCAAACATTTACCTGGACCATAGTGCCAGTGTTATGCTGACTGTATGCTAACCATGGGGGGAATTTACTAAAGGATCCAAGGTGCGATAGCCCACCCTAACCTGCGATCTGGCATCTCGGGTCATCAAGCAATTAACAAAAGGCTTTTTACACTGTAAAAGCTGGCCTACTCAGTTCATTGTTCAGTGGCCATGTTAATATGTGTTATAGGCATGTTACGTGTGGCAAACTGTGAAAACCCAAGCTCTCCGAATGTACTAAACACAAATCTTGCTTTTAACTACACGCGATGCTGATATTCAGCACCAGGCGTTCCAACCCCACGATAGCAGTATATTTTACAGTTAAAAAAAATGATATTACCAATATTCAGCCATTAACATAGAATATAAGCAGCTAAATATAACAGGAACATTCTGACAACACAAGTCACTCTTAAAGTAGTGTAAATGAATCCCATTTATGGAAATATTAAATATGAATACAATTTATATATTCTAATTTTATTTAGATTTATTTATATATATATATATATATATATATATATATATATTTATGTTTTTATATATATATATATAATTTTAATTGACATTTATAAATGAATTACATTTTTATTGATTTAACTTTTTGACAAATTGTTTATATGGTTAACAGATCAGCACTGTAAACAAAAGTTATCAATATGTGGTGCTGATGACAATACACGGTCATGTTACAATTTTGCCAGGCGTGCTGTTATTATATGTCAATAATGACATAATGCCAACCATTGCCGTTCATGGCGCATTCACGAAATCTAAATACAACCAAATTTGACATGCAATTGCGCCTGTGCTAAAAGGAACTCATTTTAAACTGCGCATGCTTGACCCCAAAAACATGCATGCGCTACTCTGTACTGTGTGGATGGGGGGTTGATACATAATGCTACATCAGCATTATCGCACCACATCACGGACTTAATTATAATACCTGAGATTTAGTAAATTGCATGTAGACCTGAGTAATGTGTGATGTGCAGAGGAAGATCACATATCCTCTTAGTAAATTCCCCCAGTATTACGCTGGTACTGGGACATCCCTCCCTTTTGATACAACATTAAGTCACAGCTGTGAAACATGGCATGCTAGATGAGAGAGAATATAAACAGAAGTCCGAGAAGGTGAAAAAGTATTACTTTGTGGGCTTCTTAAAAAGTATGTAAACTGTGAATTTTATATGTAGATGGCATTGAGGATGATGCAATTTAGAAAATACCCTTTATACAAAGGCTAGAGAATGTAATACTCATCTCTCCGATCATCACCCTTCCTTGATCCTTTTACTCATCACCTTTAGTGGTAACTCCTTACAGCGCACTCATTCAGGTGCTGGAGCACTTTAGTGTGTCCAAAGGTTCCACTATATGCGGTAGGTATATGTAGACAGAGCATGGGTGACTTGATGTCAGCTATCACATCCGATTACATTGTCTAGAGCCGTAAGATTCCCATTGCTCAATAATGCAAACAACCACTATTTAAATAACATGCCATTTGTAAGACTTTTGGCGACACCAGATGAAACCTTTAATCATTTTGTCTCAGTAAGAAAAACAAAGGTAACGACCATATCCTGTACATGCTATAAATAACACAAGGTATTTCATTTGTCTGCTGTATTATTATTCATGGCACTGCTGGGGATTGGAGGATCCTCTCATACTGTAGCCAAGTAATAATGCCTAACTATTAGAAGTCAGCTGACTTTTTTTTTTTGTCGTTTCTGACTTTTCGTGACGTCATGGACCGTAACACCCCATGACATCTTTTTATGTCATGCTGATCCACTTGGTATTCATGGAAGAGATACTGGAGTGGGTTGCCAGTTTCTTCTCCAGTGGACCACAGCATACAGCTCCTGGTATTCCTAGGTGGACTCCCATTCAATTACTGCCCAGGCCCAACTTTGCTTGGCTTCAGGGTGGTGTGACCTCTTGGTTCCCTGACTGGAACTGAACCCAGGTCGCAGCGGTGAAAGCACCGAATTCTAACGACTGGACCACCAGGGAACCCCAATTGAAATTACCATACAATAAATTAGATCATTCCCATTCTTACCTAGATGGATCTGCTATTTTTATTTTAAGAATATTAACAACTAATTGTGTTGTATTAGCGTATTTATGCAGGTTAAACATTCTTGAGAGCCGATTCTCTGTGACACAGCATGCTAATTAGTGACACAAAACACAGAGAGAACATTTTAATTAATCTGTATGTCTCAATAACCATTTAGTAAGAAATACTTCTGCAATGCACAGTTAGTTTTAACGTTTGTTAAAAAGAACCTTGATACCTGGGAGCGACAGATCGACTTTAAATAATTAGTAGTTAATTAGAATTTGTAATTATGACCAGCTGTATGTATTGATACTAAATATAAACCATGTAGTTGATATATCTAACTAATATGGTGTAGCTGATATTTTTAATTAATATGAGGAAGTATAAAAATGAATTATAACCATGTGTACCACCCAACCAGGGACTCCAGTTGTTCCCTTCTTTTTTTGATTTTTGATTGTTCAGTCATTTCTGATTCTCTGTGACCTGATGGACCATAACATCTTTATGTCCATAGTCATGCTGATCCACTTGGTATTCATAGTAGGGATGCTGGAATGGATTGCCAGTTCCTTCTTCTGTGTGCCACAGCATACAGCTCATGGAATATCTAGGTGGTCTCTAACTCAAGTACAGACCATTGGCTCGTGTGACCTCTTGGATCCATGACTGAAAATTTAAACCAGGTTGCAGTGATGAAAGCACCAAATCCTAACCACTGGACCACCAGGGAACCCATTGAGTGGCTAGATATTGGCCAATGTCGCAAACGCTCACTGAAATGTCTACAGTCTAAATCCTACATTCTCTGAGAGGAGACATCCTTGAATCACGGGGGTTGCTAACCATTGCTTTAAATTTATGGCACTTTCATCCAAAAGTATAAATCTGCTCCTGACATGCGACCATACACTATTAATGAAACTCATGCATATTTTACATATACACACTCACAAAATATGCGTAGAAACCTTTTCAGTTTAATCTGGTAGTATTTATGGCTTTCTTACCACCTGCATGACACTAATTGATAAGCAAGTATTTTAAAATAATTTACGCAGTCCCTGAGTGGACATATTAACTTCACTTTTTAACACAAATTGACTAAATTATTTGCCCTTTTTCATATAATTTAATGGGATATGTTCATTCAATTGCAGTTTTAAGAAAAAATCATGTTCGCAAAGCACACAGTGGCAGTTATATAAAACATTAGCATGAACATATTAGAGAAAATCTAAATTTCTAATGGCTATTTTGTGTTTACAATGTTCCATGTTGTCTGCCTTCAGTACTTTCTGCTAGCTTGATGCTTAAAGATATATATAAGTTTCCTGGGTTTCAAATGTTTGGTATGAAACAGGCAGTGATTCAGAGAAATATGTGTTATAAAGATAAGTTCAGTGTACTTACAAAGTTATAGGCAGGTGAGTAAAATCCAGGGAGTTTACATAACCAAGTACACACAGGAAAGCACCCAAGTACTGAATGACCATGACCTTTCAAAGGAAGTACTTCATGCAGGGTGGAATCACATGGTTGGGCGGGGTCTGAGCTCACAACTTAATCAGAGCACAAGGATAGAGAGAGATAGAGACCACATATCCCAGGCTGCCTTGCAACACCGGAATGTATAACAAATCTATAAATCAATCTCTGCTTTCTCCTGATTGGCCAAAACAAATTATGAATTTTATGCTAACCTTAGCAGGGATTTTCAGGGGTGTCAACTAACAAAAGCCTCAGCTTGCAAACTGAAAAGATTAAGCAAACATCAGGGTAGGTTTGTAAATTTTTATTTTGTTGTTTTTTTCAGATGCATTCATAATTCAGGAAATTCAGATATGCTTTTAAATGCTTTTGTTATATATCACTGGAAAGGGATGGGTGAGAAGGTAAGAGAGAGAAAGGGGAGGAAAATGTGTTATATACATGAAGCTTTTGTATCTGACACCTACCCCCTTCTCCTGGGTATGCTCAGGAATAGCTCCAAGTATAACTGCAAGTCCTGCAGAAATATAAGTACCGCTTTCATATGTGTAACCTTCACCAAAGTGTCATTGATGCCTACATAATTTATTTTCTTCTTTCTTAAAAAATAGCTTTTTGACATTTCCTTTTTTGTCACATTGGTCTACATTGTATTCAAATGTAGATAATGTTATGAATTTAACCTTTAGTTAAAAACACCAACACTTTTCATAGTATTGTTAAAAGGTACATGCATAGTATTGCTAGCATTACAGATTTTAACATACTGATATAAACTTAGCTAAAGTCACTGCATATAGGAGCTGTATATTCAAACATACAATGCGCTGTGCCCTTCCACCATCTTTAATAAAGAGATGTATTTATTGTAAATATATAGCAGTAAAAAAACTAAATACACAGGAAAGTATGAGTAAGCTTATATTGATACACCATATTACCCTTTAATGGGATTATCCAATATTTAATACTTGATAGAATTTTTATTTTTGATAAACAAATATACTGCACAACTTATAGCATATTTGCAGAACTATTGTATTCCCAGTAGTAACATACGGATGTGAGAGCTGGACCATAAAGACATCTAAACGCCGTAGAACTGACTGCTTAGAATCCCTTGGACTGCAAGAAGATCCAATAAATCAGTACTTCAGGAAATCAAGACAAACTGTTCACTGGAAGGTTTAACCATGATGCTGAAGCTCAAATGTTTTGGCCGTATCATGAGACAGCAGGATTCCCTAGAGAAGACTCTGTTGCTTGGAAAGATTGATGGCGCAAGAAGAAGGGGACGACAGAGGCGGAGATGGATAGAGGTCATTGAAGCAATGAACATGAACTTGATGGAGCTCAGAGAGGCAGTGAGTGAGAGATGTTCCTGGCGTGCTGCGGTCCATAGGGTCACAGAAAGTCAGATGCGACTGAACGACTAAACAACAATGTTGGGTGCAGCTAGTAACATTAAAAAATAAATCTTAGTATATACACAGAAATGTGAATTGCTTTCTCCATTTGTTTTGCACAAACCCATTGTTCACTATGGTGGAGTAAGCAGCTGTCACTATAGTTTGCACCAATTTATTTTAAATAAATTCAATGATGTTTACCAGAATGCCTTAAAGGTACACCGCAAACGTTTATTAAATAAACTATAAGTACACATAAAATACAAAAACTGCAATTGAATGAAATTGTAAAATCTAAGTGAAAGTGCAAGACAAGTAAAGTAGAAGTCATCTTTGGTATGAAGGGGTAATGGCTGTATCTGATTAGCAGTAGAGGAAGATAAACCACAAGGGCGTGCCCAGTGGGTATACAGTAGAATAATGATAGGACTTTAACAGTTGAAAGTATGTGTGATTATTTATCCAGATGGGCATGCTCTTGTGGTTTATCTATCTGTACTGCAATAAAAGGTATTTGCTACATATTATATTGAAGCTTTTCTGGATCATATACCACCCATGTCTATCTACATCAGAATATATTGCTCGTATCTGTTCGCTTTCATCTTTTATCATTTTGTTCTTTTGCTTCACCTCATCCCACCATTTTTTCCACACATAACCCCATATATCTTCTATGGCCATTTCTGATTTATAATTTATATCCTCCTAAACTTAATCCTTTCTGGATGGCTACAGATCACTGGGACTTGCGGGGACCTCCTGCTAATTACTCCAAGCTTTACAGTCTGTGTATACTGGCCAATGTATAATTTAGTGGTGGTCGGCTTGTAGATTCTCAAGAAAGTCCTTTGTATCGCTAATAAGTCCAATACATTTTTAGAGGTTTATTAAAGAGCATGCATAAGGCCTGTAACTATACACTTTGTATTCTACAACTAGCTTCTATCAGATGTCAGAAATGTCTATAGATATTATTTTTTATGAATTATTGATAAACACTATCTATAATTAGTGACCTTATACCACGTGATAGGAATATATGGTTGTTTGGCTTTTTTGTAGACGAAGATAGAGACAGCATTTGTCTTTAGACCATTTATCTGATTATAAGCACAAGAGGTCAAAAATTAGCTAACATGGTCTGGCTAGTTATTTAGATCTGTTTGACATTTTAGTTCAAGATAACATCCCCTGCTCTCCCAGAATTAGCTATTGTGATTGGGAAAAAAACTATCCGTCTCCTTAAGGTCTTGAAAATGTTAATGTCTTTACATTGCGGCAATATAGTTTTTTCACATTGATTTTTTATTGAGATTTTAAAGTTTTGTCCAAGATAAACAGTACCTGAATACGTCATGCGTGACCATGTCAGGTGCTGGTACAACATGATTTAAATGGCCACTGAAATCACCATATGTGCTCTGCACAATTATGAAGGAATCAACCTCATTGTTCCTCTCTTCGGCATCTTCATTTTTCTTCATTTAAAGGTATAAGTTTCCTGGGTTTCAAATGTTTGGTAAGAAATAGGCAGTGATTATCAGAAAAAAAGATGTGTTATTTAGTTCAGTGTACTTACAAAGTTATAGGCATGAAAGTAAATTCCAGCTTTGCACACCCACAGGAAGCTTACCTAACCAAGTATGCAGAAGAAATTCAGCTAGATATGGAGTTTGACCTTTCAAACAAAGTACTTGCTACAGGATAGAATCACATGGTTGGGTGGGGTCTGATCTTACAACTGAATCTGAGTACAAGGATAGAGAGAGAAAGAGACTACACATCCCAGGCTGCTTTGCAATACAAGAAACTCAATGTATGATAAAAATGTATATGATTTCTCCTGATTGACCAAAACAAAGTATGAATTTTATGCTAATCTTAGCAGTGATTTTAAAGAGTGTCAGCTTACAAAAACCTTGCTTGCAAACTGAAAAGCTTTAGCAAACATCAGGGTGAGTTTGTAAATGATTATTTTGGTACTTTTTCATGCAAAAATGTTTACATACACTACTGATTCTCCTCTATCAGATGCATTCATAATCCAGAAACTTAGATGTGTCTTTATGAAACTCAAACATAGATTTCACAGCTAGTAAGAATCAAAAAGACCTTTCTTGATGGCCCTGTGATTCTACCAACAAGTGTTGTTGCTTTCTTGTGTTTGTCCCTACGATTTCAGTTTGAAGGCTATTCCAGTTATTGCTACCACTTTTGTAAAGTAATACTTGCATACATCATTCCTCGACTTTCCACACTTCATATCATGACCACTTCTTCTTTTATTCCTCTTTTTCTGAAACATATTTCTGTGAATGTTTTTAATCATGTGATATATTTTATGGATTCTATCATCTCACCCATCTTTTCTCTAGGCTGGTGTTTCTCAATCTTTACTCCTAGGAAACCTGGCGACTGATTATAGACAATTTTTGGGATCCTAGGAAGGGGATGTAGAGCTCCACCTTTTTAGGGGCTCGAGTTTCTGTCAATACTTTTGGGGCCCAAAAATAGGTTCCATGGCTGAATTACTTTGGGAAATACTGCTCTTACTAAACTAATGGTAGGCTACTTTAAAATATACACCAAGAATCTAAGTGGATATTCTTGTTCAATACGACCTGTCAGACAGTTTTAATTAATTTGTTCTTATACATATTCTTTACATACTTTTTTTTTGCTTGCACATACAAATATGATAATTGTAGCAATTCTGGGTAAAAATGACCAAAGGCATTGTCAAGAAAAATTCTCAACCAAATTTTTCTAGGTTAAGAGAGGTCAGTAATTTTTGAATTCCACAATGCGTTCTCATACAAAAAAATATAGGTTAAATGTTGTTGAAGGTTCAATTTAGTTTAACATGATTAACCATACAATTAGCTATGAAGTCAGATTAATCTATCTATCTATCTACATATCTATGAAACTTTTATTGAAACCTTTGATAAAAATACTTAAATTAGTTAAAAATATAGTGATGTTCTTAAATGGATTTTTATTTTTGTCTGATCCTTTTCATTGGAGTGGAGTGTATATTTTGATTACAGTAAATCAGAAAAGTATTCATTATTTGTGTTGATAATAACAGTTTGTAAAAATGATGGGCTAAATGTTATTCACAGAATATGTATAGCTCTACAGAATATTTTGGCGCATTACAAAAAAATGATAATAATAATAATGTATGTTAAAATAATATCGTGATTCACCCTACTTACCCCTTTACTTATTTCAGTCAGTTCCACTAACAAAGACTTCTGATCTCTTCATGTCCACTCCCCAATACCTACTCCTCCACTGAAAAATACCGCCCCCCCCCATGATCTAGGTCTCAGGAAATGTTGTAACAAATACAAAATGGATTCCTTCACTCATAAAGAGTTTAAAAAATTCAGATTTTCCCCATCAATTAATGTTGTTTGTTTCTTATATACCATCTAAACATGTGCCTTTTTTTGAACTACATGTGTCCATTAAACCTCTAAACAATATAAAAATAAAAAATTTGGCTGGGGGGGTGTCGAGCTCCAAGGATTTTTTTTATTTCTCTAACAACTGTTCTGTGAATCATTGGTGAAACAGGCAATTTTTTAAATCTCTGGTAAGAAAAAAATAATATCCACAACTGTCCTCTATTTAGAAATCCTAGTGACAGTGTCCCATTAACAATATTGCAAAAAAAGAAAGTCGTGAATCCATTGTACAGACAACAGCAACCTGTTCATATTCACCCTGGGATTCAATTCACAGCTTTCACAATGTTAGCTGATATAGTTACTCTTAACATAGCCGAGGAAATCCTTTCGAATAAAACATGTTATATCTTAGCAAAAGCTTTGTCATTCTGTAATGCTATAATAAGACATGCTGCCATAACAGATTTGTTCCATAACACACATTTTGGAAGTAGTAAATAATATATTAATACAGAGGGACCAAATACTTTGAAATGGACAATCTCTATATTTTTAGAACTTATGAAGTTGTAGATCCATTGTTTAGCTATTGACTCTTTTTAGTTTTGGTTAAGTTAACCAATTATAGGGATTTCACGTTAAGCCTTCCAGTTAGGAGGTTCTCCTTTGTAGATCACAGTCTATTCACCTCTTATTCTATCCCTTTTTTCTGATTGTATGATCAATGCACATTCAAAGATACATTTACTATTTCTTTATATTTGATTATATTGGTCATTGGAAACTATATACGGACTGTTCCAATTCTTTTACCTTATATCCATATTTATTTTTAGTTTCCGTTTTCTATATGCAATATGGTGTTAAGCCCCCTTCTGGATTGCTACTTTGTTTCGCTGAAGGGGCTTTTGTACCTCAATGAAGCTGAGAGCGATACCATGTAGGCTCACCCAATATGGGCAGGTCATGGCAGAGAGGTAAGATAAATTGCGGTCCACTGGAGAAGGAACTAGTAACCCACTTCATCTTTGCCAAGAAAACCATATGAATAAGCACAAACAGATGCGCCTGGGTGCTGCGGTCCATATGGTCACTGAGTGTCAGACACGACTGAAGCACTGAACAACAACAGCACTGGGAAATAACAATTGACAGTATATATAATTGTTTGTAGCTTAATTAAGTTAATCACTTTTGATACACATTGTTGCATCACTCAGTCATGTCTGACTCTCCTTGACCACATGGACTGTAACACACAATGCTGATTCATGACATAGTTAATAGTGGATAGATAGTGGAGTGGGTTGCCAGTTCTTTCTGCAGTGGGCCACAGCATACAGCTCCTGGTTTTCCTAGGTGGCCTCCTAATCCTCCATGGCTTCAGGGTCGTGTAACCTCTTGGTTCCTCTCTTGGTTCCTTAAAATCGAACCTACAGTAGGTTGCAGTGGAGAAAGGGCTAAATCCTTACCACAGGACCACCAGGGAATCCTTGATACGCAATAGTAAGGTGCTAATGGAATCTCCTACAGGCACCCTTGGCTCCATTGGGCAAATGCCATATGGTACTCCATGGGATGTCAAATACAATAAACAAATATATAGGATATACAGGAATATTTGATTATATGAACAACCGGTATACAAGCTATCCTTTATACAAGATAGATAAGTAAATAACTGAACATTCATTATATGAGCATGTTTCTTAAATAAAACCATCAGAACAGGATTTTATTATAGCTAAAATTGTTACAAGTACATTTTTATTGATTTTTTAATATATAATTTTCATATACAGTTTCCAAAGGTAATCAAACAGCCAAATTGTTAAAGGATCACATTGATCAGATTTTTTGTACCGTATATATTATTTTGAACAATTCAATTTACTAACAGGCTAAATATTTTTAAAGCAAAAAAATAAAATGAACCCAACCTTTACATGCAATTATTATTTACTGCATGTATCCATTTTTTTCTGAACTAATGCTGCCTGACTTTTAATGGCAGTTTTAGATGCCATATTTACATTGGATAGGCAGATATATATAAACTTCCTCTGCATTCAACGTCTTCTCCAACCTCAGGAAGAGGATGATCAGCAAACAAAAATGGTAGATTATACAGCTGTGTAATAGTACATAAAATGTGGAAAAAATCAAGGCTGTATTATTTGTTTTGTTATAATAATATTCTACCAATTTTCAACTGTAGTTCTTTAAAAAGGAAATTTTAAATATATGACTTCAGTCAAACTTTAAATGTATATTTACGTTTCCTGGATTATGAATGCATCTGATAGAGGAAAATCAGAAGTGTATGAAAACATGTTTTCATGAAAAAATATCAAAATAAACATTATTATACTTACCCCAAAGTTTGCTAAATCTCTTTAGTTTACAAGATTTCAGAGTTAACACCCCTATAAATCCCAGCTAAAATTAGCATAGCATTTATAATTACCGGTAGTTTTGGCCAATCACAGCCAGCTAATACATGGTATCAATCTGTGATAGCAGTTTACGCAAGAAGAGATCATGGGATGAGGAGTCCCCTGCACAAAGAGGCAGAAGGAGCTCAGACATGGTTGTGTGGATCTCTGCATTGTGCTCATGGTGGCTTGAACATTTGTAAATGGTTAAAATCCATACCAGATCCAGTGTTTCTATTGGTAGGTACACTGTGCCTGTGTAAGCAGCTCTGGGGGTGTGGAAAACAAGATTTGTTTTTAAACAAAATAAATCTGTGTGTGTATAGAATGACTCCATGTAATGTGCGTGTCTGATATAAGCAGCGCGTGTTAGATTAGAGAAAGGTAAGAACTGGGAAACTTAGATATACCTTTAAGACAAGGAGAATTAGAAAATAAGAGCCTTAATAAAATATATTTGGATGTTTTGTCAAAGCATTGGAGCAAGGATGTTATCAATTGATATATCATTCTAAGAATGTTTGTCAACTGGACCGTGTTCCACCATTTTCTGATAAGTCGCTGGTAGAGTTCCTGAAAGACCACACATTGTTCAGAATTGTTCAAGCATTTATGTTAGGAATATAAAAGTATCAAAACACACAGTAAATAAAATAGATGGTGTTTTATTGCTTGGCCTAGTAATGGAGCAAAATATATCAATTTGTTCTGTCTTCCTTTAGTTTCAAAGATTTAAATGTTTTGTAATTGATTGTCCTTTACTTTATTTTTAGATTGCCTCCTACGCCGGTGTCCTACTTATCATTATTATGTTTTCATGTTCATTTACAGGGACACAAAAGTCCCAAATCATCTAACTTGTATTTAAAATGATGAGGGTTATTTTTCAAAGGCAATTGAAAATTAGAGCTTTTTCACACCATTTTCTATTTTCTTAAATAGAGTATACCGTAGGTCCCGGGTTACAGACGACACCTACTTAAGAACGAGCTCCCAAAGCTTTTCGTATGAGTTTGTTTTTATGCTGTGCTTGTTTAAATTAATAGAAGGAGCACAATAGTTTCTGTAACGTATTATTACTATTATATTATATATATAGTTATTATTATTATAGTGTTACACTGTATTACTTTTACTACAAATGAGCCATTATAGTATTGGTATTATTGTTATTGTTATTATTATTATTATTATTCGTCAGTGATCCGAGTTACATACAAATCCGACCTAAAGACGTTTTTAACCGTAACCTGGGGACCGCCTATATATATATATATATATATATATATATATATATATACACATATAAATGTACTATTTATTTTCTGTACTCTATACAGTGGAGAGCTTCTCTTACTCATTTGCACACCAAAAATAATTGTTGTGTTATGTCCCGTCTCATGGAATCTAATGCACAAAACCAGAACCAACTTCACGTCGATGAGAGGCATTAACCTCAAAACAGTTCTGTCTGTGAGTGGGTTCTTGGCTTGTGCATAATCCAATCTTAAGCTTTGCTTAAACCTGTGTAATACAGCGAGCAAATGCTTCAATGGAGCCATGTATAAAATGGTCATTTTGATTCAAAGAGTAAGGTACATTGTATCTCATCTGCATTTCCCCGCCCAGTCCCACCAGAATGCAACACGATGACTGTATTTCTGGGAGACCTGAGCAGGAAATACGTTTTCCACCTATTTTTAGAGTTTCAGAAGGGCTTATAAATGTACTATTCATTATATATATATATATATATATATATATATATATATATATTAAACTGTCTAAACTATCTAAAATAAAAAAACTTTGTAATACACTTTGCACTACTCTTTAAAAATTATATTTGTCGAATTGAATTTTTTTTAAATTGCACTTTTGTCATGGGCCCTAATGTTCTCCGGAGTAAATTTTTGTCTAAGAGTGCATATCTCTGCTGGTATAGGGCCCGATTCGGAAATTTATACACACTTAAAATCACTCTTAATATTGCTACATATTCGGCAAATATTACTTATTGGCACTAATGAATTCTTAAGTCAATATAATACATATAAACATTTATTAAAAAAACACCCAAAGCCAAATTTATGAGTTCAAGGCATTTGCAAGTAGCTAATAGAATATGGCGTATAGTGTCTTAAACACCTTTTGGGACTAACAGCCTAAATCTGTCGATCTTTGGAATTCCATTTTGCATCCACATAGGTTTCCCAAGGCAAATACTCCTATGGGTTACACTCTGTGATTACCTTGAACACCTTATGGAAAGGGCTTAGGGAGTTCTGCATTTTGAAGTTTGGGACACTAGGGAGTGAGGGGTGAAGAAGAGGAGCTTGTGTGGTTCAATAGATATCCTGGGGTTCTGTCAATGTTTTGGACCCCATAAAGGGTGTAGATCATAAATTCTCAAACTAATGTCCACAAACCAGCAGTTGTCGATAGGTAAACTGAAATCGAAATAGATAATATTAATAAAACAACTTGTACTGTAAAGTAGCAAAATATTATGTTAAAACATTTCAACTCCTGAATTTGTTAAATTTGTATTTCCCTTGTTCTGATCCCCTGTACAGCGCTACAGAATGTGTTGGCGCGATACAAATAAAAGATAATAATAATAAAAAAGGCAAAGACCTCATTACATGGTTATTTTCAGGTCTTCCACCAAGACCTTAATCAATTTCAAATAATTTCATGAAAATATTAATTATCTAAATACAAAAAATATGGAACATATCTAGTATGACTGTTACTTCTACATGTTTGTGATGAGGGGAAGCGACCAAAATAAATATTGTGTTCCTTTTTTTTTGCTAATGCTTAGAATTCTCATCATTGTAAGGCAACCAGATATCAAGAGCTAATCAAGCTAAAAAAATAATGTACTAAGAAATTTTAATGTATTTTTAACAGCTTCTTTTTTTACTTGTATTAATAAATAAGCCATATCACCTTTTTGTAAAAAAAAAATTGTAATAATAAAAAATAGATTTTAAATATGTCCATCATTACTTTTTACCCTGGTATATCGTTACCTTGAACAGATTTTTAACAAATGTTCATTTATGTAGAAACATTACTGTGGCGGAGATGGTGTATAAAATCTGTGTGTATTGACATATAGTATTCAGCTATTAATTATTTAAGTTTCCAAGGTTTAGTGCATTAATCGATTCACTTAAAGCTATTCCGTTGTGGTGGCCAATAATCCATGTGTTCCATTGAACATCTCAAGCATGTCAAGGGTCCTTTGATAGTGTATTTTTTTCTCCAGACAGAGACCCTAATTGATGTAAAATGCGATGTCAGTCACGGTACAAATTGCTCTTTAATTCCTTGCTTGCTTGTACTGGATTAAAGAGAATATAATGTCAATCAGTGTTTATGGAGGAGTTTTTAAGGCAGACATGGTAGTTACTGAATGGTGCTAAGTGACACATTTCATAAAGGTTACTTATGTGTAGCTCTTTTCTGTAATTTGATAATCTAGTTTGTGCATGAAGTTTAAAGTGGTTTGGACACAAATGAGTTGCTAGTGGGAGGTTGCATATTGCTCTATTCATAATAACCACTTTCTGGTAGCTTTTCTTGTGACCATCATGGCATAAGCAAATACATATTTAGTTGTTGGTCAAATTTTTTCCATTGGTTCTTTGAATAAATAAACTTAAAATGGTCATATATTTTTAGTACGCAAAACAAATACATTCAATCTTTACATTTTTACTTATGTATGCAATCACTCTTTAATAATGGAATCCATTTACTTTTCTAAGCTTATCTTGTCTGCAACTTTTCAGGTAATATGTCGTTATAAAATCATGAGCTTTCCATTATTCTAGTTGAAAGTCTAGCCCACTGTTCTGAGAAAACGTTTCTCTGCATTCAAAGTCTCCTCCCAACTCACAAAGTTGTTCAGCAGAAATCAAAATGTTTCTACTACAGGATAGTTGCATAAAAAATGTAAAAAAAGAGAGGCTGTATTTACATCCTAAAGAGTTTCTCTTTTCATGTATATTTATTCAAATCAGTAAAATATGGGGCCAGAGTGGTATGTATAACATAGAATGAGATGGGTGATATTGAAGAGCATTAGGCTTTTACATACCCAAGTGGGACACAATTTCCAGAATAAGATGAAAAACTAGAACAAGACTTCTACTTTGAAGTGTGAGGGTGTAAGTCTCAGAAGTAATCCAGAGAGGGTGGTAGATACATGACAAAGAGGGATGAGTAGGGACAATGAGTAGAGGTTTCCAAAATGTGGTTCACAGGCGACCAGAGCTCCATGAAATACATGCAGGACTACAAAACAAATTATGAGTCAGAATTAATAAATAAATGGAAATTATGAAACAATTAGTATAGAAGTATATAGATCATGCATTTGTATGGGTGTCTTATAGTCCAATAATTCAGAGCACTGTACATTAGCACTACAGAATCTGCTAATAAAATATAATAAAAATAAAATAAAATGTAAACACCAGGTAAAATAATCTTTAAGTGGTCCATGAACACTCTCAGGAAACATTCTGGTGGTCGACTAAGACTCATGACAATTTTTATATGATCCTTCAATAAAAAGGAAAGTTGGGAACCAAGTCACTAAAAGAATTCATGCATGTGTGAAATATGAGTCTGTGTATCCAAAGGATGATTTAAACCTTAGCTTTTTATGTAATTTGGATAATGGACAGACTAGATTAGCCTACACTGGCTTGTATCTGTTTTCAAAAAAAGTGTGTTTCCATGTCTTTGTGTTGCCCACCACCATGCTCTGAATAAATAATAAATGGTTCTGCTATTGGGTTACAGTTAGATTTGATTGTTTGAGAAATGAAGGGGGTGGGATTCAGAATTAGTCCATCTATGTGATTTCAAAGGATAAATTCCCTACTATTATCCGTTACAGTTATTACTGTGTGATTACCTTAACAACCAATGAACCTCTAATGAGTATATGAGTCATTTTAATGCATCTTAATGCATACTTGTATCGGGTAAATTGTTATAAGATAAGAAATCCATTACTTGGCTGAACAATTTGTGGATCATAACACAATCTGCCCATATTGAGGTTGGTCTTCCTGCAGAAAGACCTGATCTGCCTTAAATTAGCAGTTAGTTTTACTTTAGTTACCCTGATATAATTAATTAAATAAATTAAAGGGAATTTTCAGTTTTCAAAAAATACATACTAATATGTTTCTACGAATAGATATAGTGTTTCCTATATACAGTCAAGAAAAAGAAAATATTTAAATTTGTATTTTTCTTTTTTTTAACTCTTTTTTTTTTTAAGTACTGTAGTTGTAACAAGAAACAAAATGAAAAAAAAATAAAAATAAAAAAATGTGTGAATTGGGGGGTTGAGGAAAGGTACATAAAGTAAAAGGAATGGGAAAAGTGGATTGGTAGAAATTGTTCACCTTTCAATACAATATTTATTTGATACAGAATAAATTACATTGTCATTTTACAGAATTATATGGTTATAAGTAGATCACTGGAAATTAAAATCTTAGATTATACAGCATCATCATTGCATATAAAAGTAATAAATCAGAGGCTTTATTAGTTAATTTTTTACATTCTAAAAATGTTGCCTGTTTTCAAGTTTAGTTATTCAAAAGAGAATATTTTAAATGTATGACCACGGTGGTCCTTTAACTGTCAAATATAAGTGTAAGTCTCAGAACATAACTTCATGTTCTAGTATTGTTTTCAGAATTAATTTTGTTTAATTGTTTTAATAGGTTCTACAAAAACTGTCCTTGTGCTTCCCTTCTTTAGCCTATACATATTAGTTTGTACTTCTCGGGAGCTCTGGATTGGTCCTAGTTCTGGTGGTCTATTGTATCTGCCTTCAGTCAAAGTATACCCAGACCAATGGTCCTCAAGAATGAAGAGATGATTGTTCAAGCCCCCAATGACTTTGGCTTTAAATTATGTTTTTATTGGACAGGTTTCCAATGTTTGCTTTCCATCCCTGGCATATGACAAGGATCCTTTGCTGAATGGTGAGCTGTCGTGGAATATACAAATCTTACTCTAAAATCTAATTTCACATTGCTTTGGATGTTGGATACTTTTAAAGATTTAAATTAATACCTCAGACTGATTTATATTCACTAAATTGTATTTAACTTTTATGAATGAAATCAAGATAAATACATATTCTTGTGGTACAAAGACCTAATACATTTGGGTATTTTTATAGTCCTGAAAGCTCTTATAATTTTGTGTGAGTCAGTACAGAAATCAGTGGGCGTAGTTGTAAGATGGATCTACTGTGCCTTGCAAATGTATTACCCCCCATTGGCATTTTTCGTGTTTTGTTGCCTCACAACCTGGAATTAACATGGATTGTTTGAGGATTTGTATCATTTAATTTATAGAACATGCCCGCAACATTGAAGATGTTTCTTTTTTATTTTTATTGTGAAGCAAACAACAAATAAGACGAAATAACAGAAATGTGCATAACTATTCACCCCCCTAAAGTCAATACTTTGGAGAGCCACCTTTTGCGGCAATCACAGCTCCAAGTCGCTTTGGATAAGTCTCTACGAGCTTGCCACATCTTACCACTGGGATTTTTGCCCATTCCTTCTTGCAAAGCTGCTCCAGCTCCTTCAAGTTGGATGGTTTGAGCTTGTGAACAGCAATCTTTAAGTCTGACCACAGATTTTCTATTGGATTGAGGTCTGGGCTTTGACTAGGCCATTCCAACACATTTACATGTTTCCCCTTAAACCACTCAAGTGTTGCTTTAGCAATGTGTTTGGGGCCATTGTCCTGCTGGAAGGTGAACCTCCGTCCTAGCCTCAAATCACGCACCGAGTGGTACAGGTTTTGCTCAAGAATATCCCTGTATTTAGCACCATCCATCTTTCCCTCAACTCTGACCAGTTTCCCCCAGCTACTGAAAAACATCTCCACAGCACGATGCTGACACCACCGTGTTTCACTGTGGGAATGGTGTTCTTTGGATGATGTGATGTGTTGGGTTTGTGCCAGACATAGCGTTTTCTTTGATGGCCGAAAAGTTCAATTTTAGTTTCATCAGACCAGAGCACCTTCCTCCATACATTTTCGGAGTCTCCCACATGCCTTTTCGCATACTCAAAAAGTTCTATTTAGTTTTTTGCTGAAAGTAATGGCTTTCTTCTGGCCACTCTGACATAAAGCCCAACTCTATGGAGCGTACGGCTTATTGTCGTCCTATGTACAGATACTCCAGTCTCTGCTGTGCAACTCTGCAGCTCCTCCAGGGTTACCTTAGGTCTCTGTGCTGCGTCTCTGATCAATGCCCTCCTTGCCCGGTCCGTGAGTTTTGATGGGCGGCCGTCTCTTGGCAGGTTTGCTGTTGTGCCATGTTCTTTCCATTTGGTTATGATAGATTTGATGGTGCTCCTGAAGGATCATCAAAGATTTGGATATTTTTTTATAACCTAACCCTGACTTGTACTTCTAAACAACATTGTCCCTTACTTGTTTGTAGAGTTCCTTGGTCTTCATGGCAGTGTTTGGTTAGTGGTGCCTCTTTCTTAGGAGTTGCAGCTTCTGGGGCCTTTCAAAAAAGGTGTGTATATGTAATGACAGATCATGTGACACTTAGATTGCACACAGGTGGACATCATTTCACTAATTATGTGACTTCTGAAGGTAATTGTTTGCACCAGAGCTTTTTATGGGCTTCATAATAAAGGGGGTGAATACAAACGCACATGACAATTTTCTGTTTTCTTTTTCTAAAAAATAGTTTTAAGTATATATTTTTCTCATTTCACTTCACCAGTTTAGACTATTGTGTTCTGATTCATCACACAAAATTCAGATTAACAAAATATTGAACTTAAGGCTGTAATGTAACACAATAGGTAAAAAGTCAAGGGGGGTGAATACTTTTGCAAGGCACTGTATATAACAAGACCCCTCTGTACTACTCTTGCTGGCCCACATTGCACGTGTCACTCTTTCACTCTCCATTCAGCTTCCTAAAACCATTTTTTTCTCCATTTCCTGGTGGACTCTTTGCTACACATTATTCTGGTCTTCGGAAATATCTAATGTAGTGGTGTCCAAGTAGTGGCCCGCGGGCCAGAGGGGGACCACCAGCTTATTTCTGTGGCCCACTGACTGCCAGGGAGAATCTCCTTACAAACCTTACATTAAATAAATATAACATTTGGCAACATTGAAATACTTGCAACATCATATTTAAATTCTCAAATATTTAGTTATTTAATTCAAAATAAATATATTAAGTTATAATTTTAGAATTTTTTTTTTAAATCCCTATTTTTAATTTGGCACCCCAGCTCACTAGCCAATATAAATCTGGGCCATCAGCTCACTGCTGATAAATATCTGACCCCCCACAATAAAGAAGTTGGACTTTACAGGTCTAATGCATGCCTTCCTTCCAGTTCTTGATGTTCTTACTCTCTTGCAGAGTATCCTCAGCTTGTCTACCTGACTTAAAGATTCAATTCTAGTTCTCTGGAGTTGTTAAAGCTCAGATTTGATGTTACTGTAATGGGTGGCCTAACACAGTGGTAACTGCAATTCCTGACCGTTTGAACTAAGAATCTACCTTACCGATCTTGTACAGTTTATTTATTTATTTTGTATATTGATGACATGTTTGTGGCCTTTTCACTTGGTATCATATTATTATTATTTGAAAAGAGCCAACATATTCCGTAGCACTGTACAAGGGTTAAGTACAAGACATATTGCAAAGAGTGGAGGGCCCTGTGTTTGAGCTTAGAATCTAGAGCCCAAAGTGATTTCCCTACATCACCTTGCAAAATTGAAAACTCTCAAACTTACAATCCAATGGGTTTGGGTGTGGTATGTGGGGTTGAAAGAAGTGTTGTGCATATTAAGGCTGAAGGTGATGAGCTTCTTTTAACAGATGTGTTTTGAGTGAGGTTTTGAAACAGGAGGATAGTTTAGTAGAGCAAGGCAAGGAATTCCAGAGAATAGGGGCAGCACAAGAAAAGTCTGAAGGTGGGAGTGAGAGGAGGTAATAAGAGGGGAGAAGAAGGCCATCAGCATAACGGAGAGGGAGGCTATTGGAGTATTTTGAGATGAGGGCAGGGATATAAGGGGGTGCAATGAGGGCTTTGTAAGTTAGTGTCATGATTTTAAATTGTATTATGGAGGCTACGGCAGTGGAGTAATTTAGAGGTGCTGCAGACACTGAGTGTTGAGTATGGTAGATGAGTCCAGTGGATGTATTCATTATGGATACCGATTATTTTGTATTAATATTACCTATTTTACAACTCCATCACAACTATGCCTCTTTTGAAGACACAGTTGTTAAGGACATATTGAGATACTGCCCCTCTTTCTTTGTCCAAATCCTTTCTAGTTGTCTTCATGGAACAACTGGAAGAAATAGAGAGTATCTACAAGTGTCTGTTCTGCAGTACAAAGGCGAGAATCAAGCTGTTTGCACATATTAAGAAGTGGGTGTCTAATTCTCAGGTTTTTCCATTGTTCATGACTTGAGGTAATACTCCAAAATAGTGTGTCAATATTCAAGCCTGGCCCTGTTCTTATTTGATTAATTGAAATGTTTATAGTTATATCATTTGCACTAAAGTACGATGTATAAGCAATCTATCGCATGATCTCAGTCTTTGTATAGTTTTTCAATACAATTAAAGTATGTAGTTACACTAGTAATATGTATGCAGGCTGAATGCTGATATGTCTTTATTGTGTGTTTATTTTTTTACTAGCGACTTACCCGTCAAAAATGACGGCAATAAAATGTTAATTTTGACAATGCTGTTCGAAACACAATGCGAGTCTATGGCCCATTGAGCACCTTGCTCATGGCTCACGTTTTTACGTCCTTGGGCCTTGTTTTCGTCACGTTTACGTTTAATTTTTTTATGACAGTTTTTCAAAGTTCTACTGTCCTCGCGTTGTAAGGTGTATAATGTCGTTTTAAGCAATTCTGTTGGTCTCTGAGCATTGCTACCAATGCAGCATCACCTGTGAAACCTTATATAAAGTCATGCAGCGCTGCTGGCGAAGCCTGCAATGAGTGTGTTTGGCGCAGCCTAAGTCCTGCGGCGCTAATTGCAGCTAAGTCCTGTTGGTCAGGGGATGATGGCGCTCATCTCCACCAGCGCATTGAGCTCCTTTGGCGCTCATTGCCCAGCTAAGTCATGGGGGCGTGGGGATGAGCGCCTGCGGTGCCCATTCCACCAGCGAAATGGGCGCCTTTGGGGCTCATTGCCCAGCTAAGTTGTGGGGCGTTGGGATGAGCGCCTGCAGAATGGTACATAAGAGTAGCAGAAATACTAAATATGTCTCTGTTCATACGTGTACATACATGTATTCTACAGAAAAGCTGCAGTCCTACATTCCTAGTGCTCTATTTAAAGAATAAATATTAATACTGGGTAAAATGGTTTTAGAAATCAACCTTTAGTCCTTTAAAAAAGCATAATTAAAATGTGACTGTCCCTTGCAGTGTATATTCAAGGTAAATGAATGAGGGTAGCGCCTGGTCTTCAACCCGGTATCTCCAAATTGAGACAGTGCTTGGTCGACAAACCCAGTATTTCCAAACTGAGACAGTAATTTCTTTGAACACCAGACGTTATCATACCAGCAGACCAGACTGCAATGACCTGCTACCTTTTTTGAAGATCTGGCATCTCTTTAATTAGATAATTCCAAGTGTGTCTAATGTTTGAGCGGAGCAGCTTGTGGAAGCTGAGACATTCACTCATCAATGACGTCAGAGCGCAGACAATCTAGCCCAGGAATCTAGCTATGTGCCAAATGGTACTTCTCTCTTAAGCGCATAGAACGATCAGCTGATGATACCGTACTTTACAAATCAATATCCCAAGACATTTGAGACAGGAAGGGGAGAAGTCTTGCTGAAATCATTAGAGCTCGGTTTGGAAGACTGAAGATCTGACTTTTATTGTTTGCCCTTTATATGATCTTGGACTCGACACATTATCCCCCAGAGCCTTCCATCATCTCTCATATGCTCCCTGGGAGTGGAATGAATCTAGCATTCTAATGTATCAGTTATTTGTTTGTCTCTGGAGGAAGTCTTGTATTGTAGGTATAATTTACTCTCAGATTTAAACTACAGAGCACTGGGACTGATAAAATTATTTCTTGATATACAGTATAGTACTGGTATCTTTTTTAAAGGAACGTGCCAAATGTATTTTTTCCAAAGATACCATGTTTTTGTTTGCATGTACTTTTAACTTATGTTTTAGTTATTTTATACTTCTGGATCACTACCTTGTTGTGGTATAGGGGCTTGTGCCATGGGCAGGTCATAGCTGACTGGTCAAATGAATCCACTAGAGAAGGAACTGCAACCCACTCCAGTATGTTTTCCAAGGTGACCTTATGGATAAGCACAACCAGTGACAATATGTACCTGGCGTGCTGCTCTTCCATATGGTCACGGAGAGTCGTACACGGCTGAAGTATATAACAAATACTATATCATGGTTCCTATGGCTTGTCCTACCCTAGAAACTGCTCTCTGCCTCACAAGTGATTGAGTTTGCCTTGGTAGTGAAGAGGCATCATGGGGAAAAACCTCATGGGATGTTTTCTCTGATTTCCTTAATTGGCCGACTAGCAAACCATGTTATTATTTGTGACAATAGAAATTGCTGGCGGAGGAGAAAGCAGCACAAACATAACACAGAGTAAGATAACTGAAAAAGTAAGTTATCAAAATTTGGCAAGGTTTTTGTTTCCAATAAATGTAATAATCCTTCTATTTTGTAATATTATACAGAATCCTTTACAGAGGTCCTTTGAAGGACTATGGAATTTTTTCTCTATTGCATCTGAAAGAGAATGTTTGTAAATGTGTCATAGATAAGGATTACAGATCACAATAAACTGATTAAAATATTTAGCTGCTGTGCAGGACTTCCCAGTGTTACCCAAATGAGCAGTAATATGGCTGTAAGAGACCTACTGTACATACTACAGTATGCTCTGTGCACTTCCTGTTAGTTTCAAGGAAGTTTTAACAGGTTTTGCTTATTAATTTTTAATGAATTAAAAATAATATTAAAGAATATATTTCAAAAGTAGTGGCAAAATGTATATGCACAAAGTTTATAACTTACTCTCTCACCAGGTGTTTGCTTATATCAGACACACACATTACATGGAGTCATTATATACACATACAAATGTATTTTCTTAAAAAATAAAACTTGTTTTCCACACCCCCAGAGCTACTCACATAGGCACAGCGTACCTATCAATAGAAACACTGCATTTGAGTTTGGATTTTAACCCTTTACTAACCTTCAAACCAGCAGAAGCTCAGTGCAGAGATTTACAGATCAATCTGACTCCTCCTGCTTCCTGCTACAGGTGGACTACACATCCCATGATTCCTTCCTGCACAAACTTCCATCACTGATTGTTACAATGTATTAAAATATATAGCTGCCTGTGATTGGCCAAAACAAATTATGAATTTTATGCTAATTTTAGCAGAGATATTCAGGGGTGTTCACTGACAAAAGCAACTGCTTACAAACTGAAGATATTTAACATCAGAGTGAGTTTGTTAATGTTTATTAATTCTCCTTTATCAGATGCATTCATAATCCAGGAAACCTAAAATATGCCGTTAAAATATGCGTTAAAAGTGATAATGTTTTGATCATAAGCATCTGTGTACGCCTTATTTTTAAATAAAATCTTTATTTTAGAAACTGCTAATGCCTGAAAGATACCATGTTTGGGTCTTCCATAATTCCTGTTGGCTTGGAGACTGGAAGAGAGTGTTCTCCTAATCCTTATTATCTATTCAAGAGTGGAAGAAGGGAGATTTGTTGATTAATTTGCAGATAAGATTTTAGCTCATGACCATCACCCCCCTCCCATAGGTTCAATAGAGGCAGCTTGCTTGCATACATTGTGTGCCCTGCTCTGTATCTTCACCCTTTTTGCTTGAAAAGGTATCATGACAGCTTCCATGCACTAGCAGAGTGTGCTAAAATAACGTTTTTCTCTAAAAATTATTTTATACCCATGACTTACACAGCGATTAAAGTTCTTTATGTGCTACATACTTCACAAACACGGGACATTTTTGCTGATTTCCAGTGGTCGTCTATTAAAATCCACAGCTCTGCTGCTATATGAGCGGCATAAATAGGAACACCATATGGATAATCTCTGGTCAGTTAAAAGGAATAAACAAGTTATGTGGCCTTATTAAATAGCATCTTCACTGTAAATATTAAATGAGCTATCTTTTATTTTATAAATTTGTTTATGCCTGAGATTTTAAGCGTGTGTTTTGTTGAACTGTGTGTTTCTGCGCAGTGTGACTGCGAAAGCTGTTGGCTCCTAAAAATTATTTTGTGGCTGCATTTGTTTGTAGATAGATAGATAGATAAATAGATAGATAGATAGATAGATAGATAGATAGATAGATAGATAGATAGATAGATAATAGATAGCTAATTGTATGGTTAATTAGAATATCATGTTAAACTAAATTGAACCTTCAATAACATTTAACCTATATATTTTGCATGAGAACGCATTGTGGAATGAAAAAATTACTGACCTCTCTTAACCTAGAAAAATTTGGTTGAGAATTTTTCTTGACAATGCCTTTGGTCATTTTTACCCAGAATTGCTACAATTATCATATTTGTATGTGCAAGCAGAAAAAAAGTATGTAAAGAATAAGTATAAGAACAAATTAATTAAAACTGTCTGACAGGTCTTACTGAACAAGAATATCCACTTAGATTCTTGGTGTATATTTTAAAGTAGCCAGTGTAGCTAAATACGTACAGTATAGTATATGCAATCAAGCCAAGAAGGCTACCTAGAGCCTCTCTATGGCTCTGACTATTGTCTATTATTGATTGATATCACATGCAGAACTAGCAAATGCTTGTAAAGGCTTTATTCTCTATTTCCTTGAAACTTTATGAAAATGTATTAATATTGCTACCCTTTATGGAATCATTATGCCTACCATTAGTAAGAGCAGTATTTCCCAAAGTAATTCAGCCATGGAACCTATTTTTGGGCCACAAAAGTATTGACAGAAACTCAAGCCCCTAAAACGGTGGAGCTCTACATCCCCTGCCTAGGATCCCAAAAATTGTCTATAATCAGTCACCAGATTTCGGATAGAAAGATAGATGCTGAGAGAGAGAGAGAGAGATAGACAGATAGATAGATAGATATTTACATTTTCAATCATATCAAACATAGTAGACACACAGACATTTAAGTAGCCATTAAAGGTATATGGAAGTTTCGCTATTTGTACCTTTTTCCAATCTAACACAAGCTGCCTTTATCAGAGACACACATCACATTAAGTCATTCTATACACATACAGATTTATTTTAAAAAAAAACTGGTTTCCACACCTCAAGAGCTGCCTACATAGGCACCTGTTACTGACCAATAGAAACACTGCATTCTGATATGTTTTTTTTTAACAGTATACTAACCTTCAAGCCAACAGCAGCACAGTGCAAAGCTCCAGAACAGCACTGCTTGAAGTTGCTCCTTCCTCCATTGTGGTTGGAAGAAAAGACTACTCATCCCTGATACTTTGCTGCAGAGACTGGTCATCAGACAAAGTTGTGGCTGTGATTGGTCAAAACAAATTATGAAGTTTATGCTAATTTAGCTTGGATATGCAGGGGCATTCCTTCCTTCAAAATCAACAGCCAAAAAACTGAAAAAAATATGCAAACTCTATTTCATGCAAAAAACAAAATTGCATACGCAACTAATTCTCATCTATCAGAAGCACTCCATGAAACTTATATATGCCTTTAAGGTTTGTTAGGAATGATGGATGGGTGTTTTTAGATACTTTTGTATAAAATATATATATAAAAAAAAACATAGCAAGCTGTAAAGTATTATTAGCCTGACTTCTTGGCTTCTGGGATTTGTCTAGTGCTATAAATATCATTTAATTATTTTGCTGCCCCTTCGAGGGCAATTATTGCCTAAGTATGTAAATCTGTATGACGTGTCACAGTGTGTTTACAACAATACCATCATTATCACCTTCCAAGCTCCGAGAGTGTAGATTCCTGCTCTATCTCTATCACCGTGGAGGTCGTGTGAATAACACCAGACTTTCTCCACTATCACTGCTTTCTCTGTCCATCTTGTTAAGTTCAGCTGTCAGTCACTTCTCACTTTGACTCATTATGGAAAACTCCACGATTCTCCGTACACCTTGGATACTTTCATAGTAATTGGGAATTGTCAGTTCTGTATGATGTCCCATGTAGCATCATTCTTCTCCCGTCCAGACTTCAGTAATAAAACGGCTTCCCTCATCTTATCGGCTTTGCCTGTAACATTTTTTGGCAGCAGTAGCCAAAGATAATTAACATGTGCCAAGTGAGGTCCTATTACTTCCATTTCAGTCATCTGATAAAGTGCTATTTATAGAGCTTTATTCAAATCGCCTGGGTCTCCATAAACGTGAAGAATGTTAGTTATTTTTTATCAGCTCTTCATTTGTTAAAGAGACAATAGAATTATTTTTTCTTTTCTTTATAGTATTTGCTTGCAAAAGTTTGATAACTTACTTTTCAGTTATCTTTTTCTTCCCGCTAGCAATAGCTCTCCATAATCAAATGATGTGTTCAGCCAGTCACAGTTGACACTGAATCTCCTTATGGAGAGACAGTGGCATCATGGGAATAACTTATTGAAATATTTGCTCTGATTGCCTTTATTGCCAGACTGACAGACCATGTGATATATTAGGAATTGTTGACGGTAAAAGTAAGTTTTCAAGATTTTGCAAAGTGTTTGTTGTAATAAGTGTTTGAAATGGTATTGGATTAAAGAGTGAAGCCTTTGTGGGCACATTTACATGTCACTGCCCAGGTTCCCAGAGTGCAGTGCAATAACTGTATTTCTTGGAATTCTGAGCAGGAAACCATTTTTTTTACTTGTTTTAGACGTTCACATGTGTAAGCACAAATGTACTACGGTGGAGGGCTTCTATCGCTCTTTTGCCCACCATAAATTAAATGACTGTTGTGGTAAACAACCTCCCCACAAAATCTGCTACACTGACGAGAGGCAGTAACCTCGAAACAGCTGTCCGTGGATAGGTTTCTTGGCTCATGCATAATCCATCCTGGGCTTTGCTTAAGCTGTGTAATACAGCAGGCATATGCTTAAAGTAGCCATGTTTGAAATAGTATTTGGATTAAAGTGCTAAGCCTGTTTGGGCACATTTGCATGTCCCTGCCCAGGTTCCCAGAATGCAGTGGAATAACTGTATTTCTCGGAATTCTGAGCAGGAAACAAGTTTTTTTAACTTCTAGACATTCATACAGAAATGTACTATTTATTTATTGTAAGAAGTGCAATAATCCTTCTATTTTTAAATATTATCTTAACCGTGGCATAGTAAATACGGATTCTCACCAGTAATAACTAACAATAAATATACACACACAGAAATGTGGATTTTAAAGGTCACAGCTCTTTTATTATTGAATTACTTAACTGGTAATAAGAACAAATGAGGAGAGGTGCTTGCCCACCCATAAACTCAACTTGAGGGGATCCCATGCCCCAATAGTTCTGACACCTCATGAGCAAACCCTGATGACCACACCTCACTGTAGGCAAGCACCCTCCACCAACCAGCTGTGTCAAGGCCGCCATACTGGATACTTTGCCAATGATCCAAGGAGGCATAAACCCTGTACCAGAGTAGAAAGGGTGGGAGGGGAGATGTGAAGGTGATAAAACCTACTGAGTTAAGAAGTAGCTCAGTAACTGTTAAATACGCTGATACACCAACACCTTATATTAACACCTTAACACATAACCCCTTACATAACCAATTGGCAGACAACCAAAACTTCCCATCCTATTACTAGCCCGGTCAAATTCCCATTACCTTAACTACGTACCTCAATTGGATTCCTTTAGATTACTGCAAAGAAACAAAATAATTTACTGCGTCCCTTTAAGCCTGTCTAGAGTCTCCGACATGCAGCTCATAATTTATTTTTTCTTTTCTGTGGACAGGTTTGAGCAGAGAACACTTGAAGATGTTAGCTGATAATAACAGTCCTTGTTTTCAGTAACAGATTGTACAAGTTTTTTTTTTTTGCACATTTTTAGGAAATTATGTTGGTCCAAGGATTATTGGAAATCTATTTAAAGATTTTTTTGCCTCATCTTTACTTAACAATGTGATTCAGGAAACTTTAGAAAAACAATTTTTGTTAGGAACCAGGCAGACTAATGTAACACGCAATGGTATAGAGAGGGCCATCTACACTATTTGTGAACTGGGCTTTTATCAATGGAGCCAAGCTGAATCAAAACATTATTTTCTCTTTATAAAATATATATATATATATATATATATATATATATATATATATATATATATATATATATATATATAAATATATATATATATATATACATATATATATATATATATATATATATATATATATATATACTACAGATCAAAGCATCAAATATTGCCTTATCAGAATTTGATTACATTTTCTTCACATTGCTCTATTAATTTATATATCTATAGTGTCTGCCAGGAACCCTTGGCCATGTCTAGTAGAACATGCAAGGGAGTCACTAGAACATCTGAAGGGATCTCTTTCTATTACAATAAGATAATTTCTACCATATGTATTTGTTCCTGTTCTTGTTGTTTCTTTGATTGAGTAAAAAGGTTTCCAGAAATCATAAGTGGGCAAGTCCGGTTCTGGAGAGCCACACACAGGCCTGTATTTAAGGATATCCACAGGTGAGTCGATCAGGATGACTGACGAAGCAATTCAATTACCTATATGGAGAAAATCCTGGCCTGTGTGGGACTGTCCAGGACCAAGCTTGCCCAACCCTGCCATAAATAATATCCAATTGATGAGGCCTGAATAATACAAAGTGTGTCATATACACTCCATATTATGTTAGGTTTACTTTGGTTTATCAGATATTGTATATAGAGTGTCCAGTTGTCATGGTACAGATGTGCTAAACTTCATTGTTCATCATATCACTTTCTTAAGAAAACACATTTTATTTCCTTTTCCATTCAAGTCAATGGAGATGCTATCAGGTTGAGATATCACAATAGAAAAACCATGGTGATTGAGCTTTAGTACACCTGTATGTCTAAGATTGTATGCAAATTCCATTGAAGGATTCCATTGACATTCCCAAGACAAGAAGAGTAAAGGCAAGTTCTCCATAGCATGGCCCTAGAATCACAAAGTAGAGAAAATTGGTTGGTTGGTAACTGTTTTCCACACCTTTATTTTGCTATGTGATATTCTAAATCACAAATCTAGTATTTAGCTATTTAGCAAAAAAAAAAAAGTTTATAAAATCTTTGAAGATTAGAAATATGCTTACAGGAAAAGTACCAAAACAAACATGGTTGTTGGACATATATATATATATTTTTTTTTATATATAGTAAAAAAAAATAGTGCATTTGTACTCACATTTGAACGCCTAAAACAAGTTAAAAAACGTGTTTCATACCCAGAATTCCGAGAAATACAGTTAGTACACTGTATTCTGCGAACCTTGGCAGGGACATGTAAATGTTTCCACTAAGGCTTTACTGTTGCAATCCGAAACCATTTCAAACATGGCTTTCCTTAAGCATATGACTGCTGTATCACACAGCTTTGAGCAAAGCAGAGGTTGGATTATACCAAAGCTAGGAATCCCACCCACATACAGCTGTTTTAGCGTTACTGCCTCTCATCAGCGTGGGGCCAGTTCCTCAGCTTGTGTAGTGGATATTTTGAGGAGGTAGTTTACTACATCAATCATTTAATTTATGGTGGGCAAAAGAGCGATATATATATATAGTCTGCATTTCCAAGAGTGATGATTAATTCTACCTTCTCATAAATCATACCCAATTAAGAGCCTATGTACATTTTTGGGGGGTTATTTTGTATTATTTTGACTACATTTACTCAAATTAATCATAAATATAATCAGTATTTTACTAGTACTATTAATAACACATTCAAAAGTTATTATCACTGTGAAAGCATAAATTCTTAAAGGGTCGTGGAAGGATTCTTGGTTTTACTAGTATCCCTGTGTATCTATTTACTTTTATTCACGTTATTTTAAGAAGTTCTTTTAAGCTCTCAAAAATGAACAAAAATATTACCTGTCCTCAGCTCATGAAGATACAGACTCTGCAGTACTGACTTTGCAGTGTCTCATACTAACCAATCAGTGACCATGACTTCAGCAATTTGCTGAGCCATCGCCACTGATTGGCTACTATGAGACAATGTCTATGAGTCTATGTCTTCATTATCTGCAGAAGTCAGACCCATTCAGGTACTATTTTAGACAGTAAAATAAGCACTTCTTGAAAAAATAAGGTACATACATGTAGTAAATCCCCATCTATATTATATACCTAGTAAAATCTAGAAACCTTCCATGTTCCTTTAAACATAAATGTATAATATATTAACTATTTTTCCAAATGCAGCCGATTAAAACTGACATAATCCCATTCCTTGTTGATGCCCAGGTCAGAAGCTATATGTTGGCCATTATTTCTCTGGACCTAATGGTCTTGTGGTTTTTAATATGTATATAGTATTCTTCCTGTTATTGCTTCCTGGAGTCTTAAGTTGATGTTGTTGTGGAACATTCTAATAAATTCAGTCTTGCTATTATCAACATACTTAATGTAGCTGCTTAATGTGGTTCATATTAAACATGAACTTCTGCAAATGTCTACCTTGTGAGACCAAAGTATAACGATGTTTTATGGGTCCATAAAACATAAAACTGATAATCTTCTTTTTAAATGGTTGCCTTTCAGACAGAAACACTATTCTGGGCTTTCTACCAAAATAGTATATAAAAGTATTCTTATTGGACAGAAAGAGGCAAGAAAGTAGTAAAACCACCATGGAAGGAGATGATTGACACTTAGGACCAATATGGCAGGCAACCAGGTAGGGGATGAAAGATAGCCAGGACAAGGGGAAAGAAAGGGGGAGTGAAATAGAAAGACAAGGGCTCCAAACGAAAAAGACAAGTAATTAGAGCAATGACGATGATTGGTTTATCATTTTGCCTTATCTATCGTTATATATTCTTCTTTTAAAGGGCCACTTTAGTTTAAAAAAAACTTCACATGTTTGTGAAATACATAGCAACCTACCATCATTATCAAGTCATGAACTTAGAAGTCTGAGTAGTACCTTATCTATTAGTGAAGGTAGGTGAAATTGGAATGGAGAGAAGGGACTTGTATCTCATTGGAGCTTTTAGTATTTGACGCCTATCCTCTTCCCTAGTCAGATTTTTCAAGCATATTTTATTACATGATAGAGTGATAATTTAAGTAAGAGCTCAAGCTGCTCTTCCCATGATTTTTCTATTGTTGTATCTCAAAATAGCATCTCTATTGACGTGAATGCGAAAGGGTATAAAAATGTGCTTTCTTAAAGACATATCTAAGTTTATATGTTTTAAACATATGCTGCTTATATGAGATACGCACATTATATGGAGTCATTCCATACAAACACAGTAGTTTTTCTATCACTAAATTGACATATCAATCCTTCTTGTTCCCTCTGTCTCTTCCTCAGCAAATGTTATTTTTTATCCATTTATCATAAAGATTATATATACGGTGTTGCCCGGTGCCACTAAGAAGACCTTCATATGAAATAGACCGCCCATCACTGGATTAGGGAATCATGATAAAGAAGAATAGAGGAAACCAGTGACCAGTGTGGGATAAAGGCAGTGAGGACTTGGACATAGACTAGGACACAAGCCTGGAAGGAAAGAAAAATAACCAGAGCAAGGGAAATAAGATAGCCAGCGAAGGATAGGCAATCAGGGTAAGTGAGGAGAGAAGCTGTTGAGACAGGCGAGATTAGACAAGAGATACAAAGACTCCTCTTAATCCTTGTTGAGTAACTTAATTATTCTCTAACCCTATATTTGAATAAATTAGGCTTCTAAACTTCTGTTAGTAATAGTATTATTCTTAAGGTCAAAAGATAGGAGGATTACATTCTTATGTGAAGAGAAGATCAGTAGGAGAGTCACACTAAGCTCCAATGCAATGTCCTTACACAAATAAGATCTTGCTGAGTGATTTGTCAGTCTTTGTGTGAAGCAGACATACTGGATCTCTTGTAGCAACGGGGTATGGTTGTTGTTGGTTAGTCGTTCAGTTGTGTTTGATTCTCTGTGACCTTATGGACTGCAGCATGTCAGACAAATCTTATCCATAAGGTTTCCTTGGTAAAGCTACTGAAGTGGGTTGCCAGTTCCTTCTTGTCTGACATCTCTGCTATGACCTGCCCATCTTGGGTGATCCTACGTGGTATAGCTCACAACTTCACTGAGATACCCAAGCCCCTTCACCACAAAGAGGTAGCGATCCATAAGGTGATCTGGTATTAGAACCTGTTTATACGTTTTATCAAAAATCTCTACCCCATTTCTCTCGGATAACTCTGATTTTGACAAAAATTAGCTTGAACTGATACAACCTTCTCTAATTTATCAAATGGAGATAATAACTTAAATTCCTATGTTTCACATTATAATTCCAAAAGAACATGGGAAACTGATAATGTTGATTTTAACTCCATTTGAATACTAAGTATTTTAAAAAATGTGAGACTATTGAAGCAGCAGTTATTCCACAAAAAATACATCTACCTTGATTACTTCGGGGAATTTCTCCATAAGCATCTACAGCCATATAATTTAGCATTTAATGTGATAATCTTGTCTATTTAAATGAATTTGTAACATTTTAGTTTGAATTTCAAAGTGCATGTCTTAAAGGTATATGGTTTCCTGGATTATGAATGTGTCTGATAGAGGAGAATCTGTAGTGTATGCAAACATTTGTTTTTGCATTAAAAATCCCCCAAATAAACATTAATACACTTACTCTAGAGTTTGCAAGATTTCTTGTTTTCTGATAGTTGATGTTGAGAAGGAATGCCCCTGAAAAGCCAAGACAGATTAACATATAATTCATAAATTAGAGGCAGCTATGACATTGTAGCAGCATGGGGAATTCAGTCTCTGCAGCAAAGCATCATGGAATTTGTAGTCTTTTGTTCCCACCAAACACCTCTCTCCCCTCTTGAATGATGCCACTCTGGATCTCTCCACTGTGCTGCTCAACGGTTAATATAGGGTTAAAAACGTACTAGAACGCAGTTTTTCTATTGGTTAGTACATTGTGCCTATGGGGGCGTGGAAACCAATTTTATTTAAAAAAAATAATTCTGTATATGTATAGAATGACTGAATGTAATGTGTGTGTCTGATATAAGCAGCTTGTGCTAGATTAGAAAAAGGTAAATAATAGGAAATACACAGAGCATACAACACCTGTAGATCTCATTTGAAGATAAGTATGACTAAATTAAACATTTGAATCAATTGAAAGTGCTTCGAAAGCACCATTTAAAAGGTGACACATTCATAAATATTCTCATTCAGATGCAACAAAGAAAAGTATATGTCCATGCTGCATTAAATATAATATTACTACTTTTCTGTCCCATTGGCATTGGGTGGGTTTATTTATCAGGGTAACTGGATCAAGTAGCCTCTAACCAGTATCGGTAGCCTCTAACCAGTCGTTACAATAGTGGCTGCACATACCCTGCCCCCATCTCTGAGAATGCGTTGTCTTCACACCTCTGTCATTCACCATGTACACAACACTTATAGTATTTAGCTCTTGCACATTCAGGATACACTTCCTGCACATTCGGAGTCTACATGCCGATCTTATCTGCTCCATGTATGCCTATTGCTGTATTGCTGCAGTAAAGATTTCAGATAATATTTATTGTACACAATATTCATTTTTTTACCCAATCATTTGCTTTAAATATGCACAATGTAAATATTAATAATTATAACATTATGATTTACCCTCATTATACTTTCTGGCCAAATAACTATTTGAAGTATAAATATATTCAGGGCCAGCCAAAATATATAGGTGAAATAGGTGGTCAGCTGCAGAACCAACTCAGGGGCCTCCTTTTTCTGCAGTTGTTAATAGTGTGTACCGTATATACTCGAGTATAAGCCGGCCCGAGTATAAGCCGAGGCACCTATTTTACCACAAAATACTGGGTAAAATGAGTGACTCGAGTATAAGCCGAGGGTGGGAAATGTGCTGCCCCCTGTGTCCCTCTTGTGCCCTCTGTGTCCCCCTCTTGTGTGCCCTCTGTGCCCCTTTCTTGTGTCCCCCCTCTCTCCCCTGTGTCTCTTCCCCCCTCTCTCCTCAACCCCCCTCCGCAACCCCCCTCGTCAACCTCCCTCCTCAACCTTAACCCCCCATCCTCATCCTCAACCCCCCCATCCTCATCCTCAACCCCCCTCCTCATCCTCAAACCCCCTCCTCAACCCCCCTCCTCATCCTCAAACCCCCTCCTCAACCCCCCTCCTCATCCTCAACCCCCCTCCTCAACCTCAACCTCCCTCCTCAACCTTAACCCCCCCATCCTCATCCTCAACCCCCCCCCCCTCCTCAACCTCAACCCCCCTCCTCATCCTCAACCTTAACCCCCCATCCTCATCCACAAGGATGGGGGGGTTGAGGATGAGGATGGGGGCAGGAGGGAAAGAGCCACAGGGGTTAAAGAGAGCCACAGGGGGTTAAAGAGAGACATGGGGGGTTAAAGAGAGACACAGGGGTTAAAGAGAGACACAGGGGGTTAAAGAGAGACACGGGGTAAAGAGAGACACAGGGGGAAAGAGAGACACTGGGTAGTGACTCCAGTATAAGCTGAGGGGGCCCTTTTCAGCCTTAAAGAAAGGGCTGAAAAACTTGGCTTTTTTCCTCTTCCTATCCCCTGTACAGCGCTACGGAATATGTTAGCGCGTTACAAATAAAAGATAATAATAAGCAGAAGTGAGTTTCTTTTTCTATTTAAAAATCTATTCATTTGTAATTTAGATTTTTAATTCAGGTGGTGACTGCAGCCATGAAAGACATTTGCTTCTGGGGAGGAAAGCTATGGCAAGTTTGGACAAGCTAGTAAAAAGTAAAGATATTACACTATCTAAAGGTATTCCCAGTAGTAACATATGGATGTGAGAGTTGGACCATAAAGATGTCTGAGAACCCTGAAAATCCAAGATAGGTTAGCATATAATTCATAAATTAGATGCAGCTATGGGGAATTCTGTCTCTGAAGCAAAGCATCATAGGATTTGTAGTCTATTGTTTCCACCAAACACCTCTCTCCTCCCTTGAATGATACAGCTCTGGATCTCTGCACTGTCCTGGTACTTGCTAGAAGGTTAGCATAGAGCTACAAAACGTCCTTTAATGTAGTTTTCTATTGGTTAGTACCCATTGCCTATGTAAACAGCTCTGGGGGCGTGGAAAGCAATTTTTAAAAATAAATCTATATGTGTATAGAATGGCTCCATGTAATGTGTGTTTCTGATATAAGCAGCTTGTGTTTGATTAGAAAAAGGTAAAAACAGGGAAACTTCAATATACCTGAAGAATTGATGCATTTAAATTGTGGTGTTGGAGAAAACTACGTGGAGTGCCGTGAATCTCAAGATGATCCAATCAATCCATACCACAGGAAATCAAGACAAACTGTTAACTGGAAGGTTGAATCATGAGGCTGAAGCTCAAACATTTTGCCCATGTCATGAGAAGACAGGATTCTCTAGAGAAGAGTCTGGTACTGGGAAAGATTGAAGGCAGACAAAGAAGAGGATGGTAGAGGTGGAGACGGATAGATGTGTTAATTGAATCAATGAACGTTGAGTTGAATGAGATTATGGAGAGTCGGGCACGATTGAATGACTAATCAACAACAACAAATAAAACATGTTAGTGTATTAAAGACAAAGAGCAATAGTAATATATTTGACCAGAACTTTGAATGAAGATATCTGCTGGACCGCTGATTTGATTATAAAAAGGACTAAAAGGTGAAACGCTCTGCGTCCCAGCGCCGTTCCCGATGCCACATGTCATTGTGCTTTCCGTGTACACCTTGATGTGACAGAACACAATTCCCTTCCTGCGTCTAATTGAAGTGACTCATGCTTTTACCACTGTGCTTTGAAAAACAAACCTAGCGAATACTGGTATGAAGAGCTGCAATCACCTCATACAGCTAAATGACACATTCCCCGCTCCCATTTCCTGTGGAGGCTGAAGATCTGCATTCATTTAGCCGTTTATTTGATATTTTTGCAGTAATGTAACGTGAATTTAACTGGATGCAGCGAGACAAAGGTTGGCTGATAATTTTATCACCTGCCCAGTCATTTGTGACAAGCTTAATTGTACAGACCTGTGGCAAGAGAATGATAATGGCTGCTTGGCTGTAGCTGCTATTTAAAGTCCACTGTACAATAAAAAAAAAATAATAAAAAAAAATATATATATATATATAGTAAATAAATAGTACATTTGGGTTCACATTTGAACGTCTAAAATAAGTAAAAAAATCTTATTTCCTGATCAGAATTCTGAGAATCTATATATATATATATATATATATATATATATATATATATATATATATATATATATATGTGTGTACTATTCTTTGTTTGTACTACTGTACTCTGTGTGGGGGAAGGCTTCTATCACTTTTCAGCCCACCATATGTGAAACAATTGCTGTAGTGAACTAATCTCTACAAAAAATACACCACAAAAACCAGGCACTCACACCACACTGAGGATCGTCAGTAACCGTGAAACAGTGCTGTATGTGGGTTAGTGTCTTGGTATGTGCATAATCCATTCCAGGGCTTTGCTTAAAAGCTGTGAAATACAGTAAGCATAAGCTTAAAAAGGAGCCATGTCTAAAATGGTTATTGGATTAATAAGAGTGAGCGTGCATTGTGGTCTCATTTGCATGTCCCAGTCCAGTTTTCCCAGAGTGCAGTGTATCAACTGTATTTCTGAGTAGGAAATAAGTTTATTAACTTATTTTTTAGACATTCAAATGGACATTCAAATGGAATCACTAATATACTAATCATTTCATATATATATATATATATATATATATATATATATATATTTGGTTTGGCTGAGAACATAACTAAGCAGGGATAAGAGTCATAAAGTTAGTTATTAACTGGAAAAAATATTTTGACGCTTGCCGGGCACCCATGACATTTGCTGGACAACATACAATTGCTTCAGCTGAATCAGAGCACAAGGATATATATAGAGAGAGACTACATATCCCATGCTGCTTTGCAACACAGGAACCCTAAAGTATTATACAAATATATCAGCTAACCTCTGCCTTCTCCTGATTGGCCAAACAAAATTATGAATTTTATGCTAATCTTTTCAGGGATTTTCAGGGGTTTCAACTAACAAAAGCCTCAGCTTGCAAACTGAAAAGATTTAGCAAACATCAGGATGAGTTTGTAAACGATTATTTTGCTATTTTTTCATGCAAAAAATTATTCTCATACATTACTGATTCTCACCTAGGTTGTTCTTAAAGAATGTGCTTTCTAAAACTTATTTTTTTCTAAAATCATTCTGCTTATTATTACGGTACTTAAGTTATTTACAATACCATATAGTATACTTTTCACTTCTGGATTGCAATCTTGTTGTGGTTAACAGGCTTGTGTACCTCAGTGAAGCTGTGAGCTCACCCAAGTTTGGCAGTTCATAGCAGAGAGGTCAGATAAATCATAGCCCACTGGAGAAGGAATTGGCAACCCACTCCAGTATCTTTGCCAAGATAACCTTATGGATAAGCACAACCAGAGACACATGGAGAGTCTGGCTCGTCTGAACGACTAAACAGCTACACGACTAAACAGCTACAATAGTATTCTTTAAAGGGACTCTGCCTCCCCAACAGGAAGTTGATTTCATTTGAAAAATCATTATAATCAACGATATGCTGTAATAGTAGTTTTTCTCTACAGTATATAATTTCTGAAATATTTAGAATTTATTTTGCGGCTATGTTAATGTGTGGCTCATTATTCTAACGTGCGGCTCAGAGTATTTTATAACAGTGGGAAAGGGTTCTAACTGCCAGATAACATTGCAGGTCTTTATTTTGTCCACTACATAGACAGACAAGAAGACTGTAATCCTAATAAGTGCATTAAAGCAGCTCATTAATTTGTGTGTCAGCCATTTGACTATAAATGCAGCAACAACATAAACTTTTCCCAATATTTATTCATTAAATAAAAAAATTGATAACACAACATAGAGACAGTTTTTTTCATGCTATTTGTGAATACCCTGATTTTGGGGTGACAGAGTCCCCTTTAGTTTTGCAGTTTTCCACCCGTTAGCACTTAGTTCCTGAATTCTCTACATTCTGGAAAGGAGCTGCAAAGCGGGAAGATCGGTCTTGTTATATTTTTTCTGAAGTATGAAATAGAACTTTTTCCAAACCACACACTTCCCAACACTGCTGCTTCATCCTGATCCGGCCATAGGGTGTATATATAAATGTTCTCTCCCCTGACATTCATATCCAGTCAATAGCTAAGGTGGGGCGACATCCTTTGGCTGTCGCAGTGGTACTCACTTGGCCCGACTCCCATCTCTATAAAATGAAAATGAATATCCAAAAATACACTTCTTCCTGGGATCTCTGCCCTCCGACATCGTCCTGATACATCTCATTCTGGAAATTCCTGTTAATTACTTCCCAGGAAGTCTTACCTTTGTCATCAGTGGCCGTCTCTGGTCTCTGTAAACAAACTAAAAATAGGCGGCCAAGGCCTTCACCGTCTATAGTATTGAGATGTCCACTTAAAACCAAAGTACAGCAGTGGTGTGCGTCTGTGTGCTTGCCAGTGAAGCCGGACCTTCAAAGGACAGCTGTGGTCAAGTTATTTTCTTATATGTCTTTAGAATAGCTACATTTGATAGTGGACAAATCATTCTTAGAAAGTTAAAAAAAACAAACATTTTTATCTTTTATATCAAATTATTCTGTAAAGGCGGTGATCTTTTATCAGCTGATTCTATCTGTAAATTTCTCAAGAGGTTGTTTTCTTGTACTCTGATTACTGTTACTGTAGATGTCACATTCCCATTGTGTAGATAGAAACTTCCTTTGTCATAAAAGTCTCCACCGACCTCAGGAAGTTACATAGTTACATAGTAATTCAGGTTGAAAAAAGACATTTATCCCATCAAGTTCAACCTTTTAAGATCTCCTTTGATCTGTAATATTCAGATTAATTATTATTAATTGCTAATTGATCCAGAGGAAGCAAACAGAAAAAAAAACCCAAGTGAAACTTAGCCAATTGTCTCAACAGGGAAAAAATATATAAAATTCCTTCCTGACCCCAGATACTGGTGATCAGATCCCTCCCTGGATCAATACTCCCTTTCTAATTATCCAGGATAACCCTAAATGCCCTTTTTGATTAGAAATAAATCCAGTCCTCTTTTAAAGTTATCTATCGAATCCGCTGTCACCACCTCCTTTGGTAGAGAATTAACAGTGAAGAACCCTTTTCTTTCTGTAAGGTGGAATATTTTTACTTCTAACCTCAAATGATGTCCTCTTTTCAGTTGAAAACCTCTTGGCACAAAAAGCTCCCTTGACACATCTTTATACTGACCCTGGATGTATTTATATAAGGTAATCATATCCTTCTTAGATGCCTTTTTTCTAGAGAAAATAAGTTTAATTTGGTTAGTCTTTCTTCATAGCTTAGCCCCTTATTAGTTTTGTTGTCCTCCTCTGTACTTTTTCCAGTTCTAAAATGTCCTTTTTATGAAGTGGTGCTTAACATTGTCCTCCATATTCCAAATGAGGGGGTACTAGGGATTTGTATAGTGGCAGAATTATATTTGCTTCCCTTGCTTCTATACCCTTCTTAATACATGCTAATATTTGACTTTCCTTTGCAGATGCTGCTTGGCATTGAGCACTGTTACCTAGGTGGTTGTCCACAAGCACTCCCAAATCCCTTTCAATATCTGATACCTCTAGATTTGTTTTGTAAAGTTTATAAATTGCATGGTTATTTTTCCTTCTCAGATGCATAACCTTAATTTATTCGTATTAAATCTCATCTGCCATTTAATTGCCCATTTCTCTAATTTATGCAAATCCCTTTGGAGGGAAAGTACATCATTTTCTGATTTAATTACCTTGCACAACTTCATGTCATCAGCAAAAATGAAGACACTACTTTCCAGTTCTACTTCGTTAATAAGTATGTTTATAAAGGAGAGGACCTAATACTGAACTTTGAGGAACACCACTTACCACATTAGCCCAATATTAGTATGTTACATTTACAACAACCCTTTGCTTCCTGTCTTTTAGCCAACTCTCCAATTCCTGTATCCCTTAGTTTGCACAATAGTCTCCCATGTGGCACTGTATCAAAAATCTTAGCAAAATCCAAAAACACTACATCCACTGAGTTGCCTTGATCCAAGTTCCTGTTAACCTCCTCATGGAAACTAATTAGATTTGTTTGACATGACCTATCCCTCATAAATCCATGTTGACTCCTACTTATGATCCTGTTCAAATAGACATATTCTTGTATATTATCCCTTATTAACCCTTCTAAAAGCTTACCCACTACAGAAGTGAGGCTCACTGGTCTATAATTCCCCAGATTTGCTCTTGTTCCCTTCTTAAACATAGCTATCACATTTGCTTTTCTCCAGTCATCTGGTAGAGACCCTGTGTTGAGTCTTGAAAAATTAGATATAATAATATGGCTATTACAGAGCCCAGTTCCCTCAGTACCCTTGGATGTATTCCATCAGGACCCGGGGCTTTATTAACATTTATTTTTTCCAACCTCTTCTGGATTTCTTCCTGCGTTAACCAATTATTTAGTGAAGGTAGTGTAGCCCCATTATGTTGCCGTGTCCCAACCACTGGTACCTCCCTTGTGTATACCGAAGAAAAGAACCTATTTAGCTCATCTGCCTTTCCCTGGTCAGTAATTTTCAGATGGCCTGTGTCACATTGTAATGTTCCCATATCTTCCTTCCTGGCCTTCTTCCCATTAATATACCTAAAAAATATATTAGGGTTAGTCTTACTCTCCTTTGCAACTAATTTTTCATTTTCTATTTTAGCCAGTCTAATAGCGCTTTTGATGCCTTGTTAGTTTCCTTGTATTCCCGTAAAGAAGTTTCTGTTCCCTCTTTTTTGTATAATTGAAATGCCTGTTTTTTACTCTGTATCTTGATCTGTAAATCATTGTTAAGCCACATGGGTTGTGATTTACTCCTTCTACATTTATTTCCACATGGTATATGGTGATAAGTATGTATATTTAGTAAGGATTTAAATGTTGCCCATTTATGGTCAATATTTTTACCACCAATTCTCTGTCCCAGTCTATACTTTGTATTGTTGATCACCAAAAACAAAAATAGTAGATCCAACAGCAGCATAATTACATATAAAATGTATTTTATTACAGCAACAAAGATAGAGGTGCTCAATCAGAGAATCAACTAACCTTAACCTCACTCCAGGCCATCTGATATTCATAATGCAAAGGACCCTCAACCATGTGATTGGTTTCCAATCTAATTCACTCATTGCAGTGTAGATTAAATTAAAACCCAGGAATAGTCCACAAAGTTGTACATTTTGATAAATATAGCCTGATGCCTTTATTTTTAGAATCAGCTTAGAAATAAATGATAAGTTCCATTTCATATTCACATAATTCCGATCAAGCTTTACAGTATGTTGAGGCTTCATTGGAGTTCATGAAATGCTCACAATCATATCCAGATCAGACTTATCTATTCTCCTGAAATCCTGGACAAAACAACTGGAAAGAATCAAATGAAGGAGGAGCACAGTCAAATTGGAATATTGGTATGGGCGATTCCTTCCTGGACTGTTAGTCTGCCTCTAGCTTGAGGGAGGGTTACCCTACTGGAGTTTACATTTATATTGGGTTCTATTATCAATTGGCTATGTAGGTTTCTTACACCAGAATTGAGATATTATCAGAACTCATGGTTCCTCCCATTCCTCCCAGGTTCATCTTGTAAACAAGTACAAAGACCCTCATTCAGTTGAGCCGTTCGGAAGATCCGGGCTCGCAAGTGCCGGCTCCAATTGAGTTACGTGCTCCGAGCTGCGATTCATTGCGATTTGTATAATCACAAGTAATGCCCTCCAAGCCTTTGATCTTTCATGGCCACAAGAGTCTCGAATGCTAAAATCAGAAATTGCTATTCAATTGCTCCGATTCCCCCTCGCTAACCACCCCCCATCAAGCACGCAAATTGGCCAATTGAATAGCATCGCAAAAGTAGAGCAACAGAAGCACGCAACTCAATTGCAGGCATTTGGCTGTCTGCGATGGAGTTGCGACCCCGAATTGAATGAGGCTTAAAGTGTCTTCTGCAATTAAAGCAAAATTGAATACAATAATACTTTTTTAAAAAGTGAAGTTCTTCAAAAGAATACACAAAAAATATGACACTTCAGTAGTCATATAAATGTGGGACTGACCTTTAAAAAATTATTTTATTCGGTGGTAGTCGACCTGGTCCCCACAACCCACTAGTGGGTGATTCAAGCTTTCATGGTGGGCGTCAGGGTAATGACATCAGTCAGGTACAGGGCGATACATAGCTAGGGACAGCAGTCAGGACCGGATCACTACCTAGTAAGTACAGGGTGATACATAGCTAGGGACAGCAGTCAGGACCGGATCACTATCTAGTAAGTACAGGGCGATTCATAACTAGGGACAGCAGTCAGGACCGGGTCACTATCTAGTAAGTACAGGGTGATACATAGCTAGGGACAGCAGTAAGGACCAGATCACTATCTAGTAAGTACAGGGTGATACATAGCTAGGTTTAGCAGTCAGGACCGGGTCACTATCTAGTAAGTACAGGGTGATACATAGCTAGGGACAGCAGTCAGGACCGGATCACTATCTAGTAAGTACTGTGTGATACATAGCTAGGGACAGCAGCCAGGACTGGATCACTATCTAGTAAGAACAGGGTGATACATAGCTAGGGACAGCAGTCAGGACTGGATCACTATCTAGTAAGTACTGTGTGATACATAGCTAGGGACAGCAGTCAGGACCGGATCACTATCTAGTAAGTACAGGGTGATTCATAGCTAGGGACATCAGTCAGGACTGGGTCACTATATAGTAAGTACAGGGCGATACATAGGTAGGGACAGCAGTCAGGACCGGGTCACTATCTAGTAAGTACAGGGCGATACATAGCTAGGGTCAGCAGTCAGGACAGGATCACTATCTAGTAAGTACAGGGCGATACATAGCTAGGGACAGCAGTCAGGACTGGATCACTATCTAGTAAGTACAGGGCGATACATAGCTAGGGACAGCAGTCAGGACCAGATCACTATCTAGTAAGTACAGGGCGATACATAGCTAGGGTCATATGATTTATGTAACCAAAAATGAGAGTGGGTAAATTGTGTTACTGCGGCACGTGTGGGCGGTAAGGGAAGTTTACCATCAAAAGTGGGCAGTAGGTATTAAAAGGTTGATGACCCCTGATTTTATTGGAAAGGGGAATGGCTGGGAAGAACACAGCGACTTACAATTAAATTCTCCAAAAGAGGCATGATTGGAATATGTATAAGTGGAATAGCGTGGCAGTATAAGTGGCAAGGAGACATATAGTAACTCCATTCTTTTGCAATGTGTTAAAATAGTTTTTCCTTGTACTTAAGCCCTCTGTAGTGCTATGGGATATGTTGGCATAATATAAATAAAATATAATGATAATGGTAGTATGGAAGTCCAAGAATCCATATCATATGCAAATGGGTGAATTAACCCAAAACTTGAACTGGCCAGCCCTTAAGTGCGATGGATAGGCTTGAAAGACCAATTAGTTCTTAGCTGCCAGGCGTGCTTTAAAAATGTAAAATAGTTAAAAGATTAGATTGCAATGATAAGCTTTTTTATGTCACTGATAACTTTAGTGTTCTCCATTTGATGGATAGCCCACTAAATGTTGATATTTTTAGTACAAGGTTCTGATTGATGTATTGATTACAGAAAAAAAGTGTGTTAGATGCAGATATTGATGCTTTTTACTGGAGAGTGCAAGGAGTAGAGATCCCAAGGCCTATGATAGTATAAATAAAAGGTTGTAAACTAGTTAATGACACTCATTTTTAAGAACCACTACCACTAGAAACTGGTTAAATTGGTAAGCAGTGATAAGATGAAATAATAACCAGTAATATTTCAATAGAGTGTTTTGCTGAGTGTTTTGTTTCCTTATTTCAGATCTACAGACTTCAATATTGCCTCCCTGTTCCAGAGGGCTTGCCCACTCAAATTTCCCATGCTGCATTGCAGTCTCCAATTCTCCATTGAGTGGGCCTATGCTTTGCCAAAACAGAAAGTCAAAAACTGAATTTGTCAGTGATTTGCATCAGTAACGGCATAAATAAAGTCATATATAACCACATTTGTGTGTTAGTTAACTGTGGAAAAGTATTAGGCTGTGATGTCATATCATCGTTATTTTTGAGGAAAGTGCCTGTTTAAAGGGCCACTGTAATGACCTAAATACCGGAGTGGGATGTTTTAATTAGGTATTTATTATTAATACATTTTATATTC